>JNBS01001963.1:0-34127 GCA_002081575.1 Thraustotheca clavata | reverse complement strand
GAGCTTGTGCAAACACTTCAATTCTACTCTTGGTACGTTGCAAGAGTTTTTGTTCAGCAACAGGAAGTGCATCAAATGCAGCTTTCATTTGATCGCGTGTGTATAAAATAGGTGCATTTTGTGATGGAATATCTCCAAGTTTCAATGCATTATCCCGTACACCATCAAGACCACGTGCACGTACATCATTAACAATAACACGTGCTTGTTCCAATGCTAATGGTTCGACAGGATCATAAGCAAAAGCTTGTACATCATTTGGGGCAATAATTTTCAACGACATTATTCAAAGTTGGTAAAAGGCAAACTGGTCTGTCACAGGTAAAATCCCATACAAAAAACAAGAATGTTCTTCTGGTTATGATGGGAGAGAGCAGCATCCATGGGAAAAATGGCATGTTCAGTAGTGTTCTCTTTCCAAAATGACTCCAAAGAACTCAATTTCTTATAAGTAAAAAGTAATTTAAAAAGTGGTCAATAGAAAGTGATCAATAGAAAGTGATCAATTACCAGTAAATTACCAGTAGAAAGTAATCAATAGAAACTGGATAAAAAGTGATCATTGATTTCTTACATTATGTAGTGATCTGTTAATTTGTTGTAAGTTTGTGGGTAGTTTAAATAATTATTTCTTGGAGATTACTTGTAATTGACGTCCAATCGTGGTTTATGTAGCGGTGTAAGTAGCAAAAGTGATTTAAGAGAAAATGATGTTTGTTTGCATCAAATTGAATTTAATTTGTATGGTTTGAATTGGTATTTTCGGTGTGTCGTGGATTGAAGTAGCTTACACGAATATCATCATGTATGTATTGCTTGGTCGTCTGGAAGTTCTATGTAACTACAGAGACAATAAAAGTTTAAGCTCATTGAAGCTCAAAAATACATGGTGCTGAACACATGACAATATTGTGCATAATGGGGATATACATTAAAAAATTTATTCATTGTGCCGTACGAATTCGAGCACGTGTTCAAGGTTTTTGTCTGGTGGAGGTTTGGTTTTAATCAATCCACTGGCGTTAAGTACACCAGCAACAACTTTTCGTGCATTTGCAAATGCAAGCTGCACATTATAATGACTTAAACGTTCTTCAAGAATTTCAAACACTTGAATTGTTGTCGCATCAATATCGTGAAGATATTTCATATCCAACACAATAAATGAACGACCTGGAAATTCCAATACTTGATTGAGTAAATATTTAGATAAATACTCGGAATTGCCAAAATACAATGAACCTTCAACGCGTACGACCAATACATCATTTGGAATGGCTACGTTAAGATTAGAGCTTGCATCGACAAATTGACCAGCTTCATTTAAACCAAGTAGAGCTACACCAGGTTTTTTGGTTTTAATCATTAATGCTAAGACCGAACAACCAATGGAACCAAATAAACCAGGAAGAATACCAAAGGCTACAGTCAAAATAAAAGAGAAAATCCACACGTAGAATTCATCACGTTTAGCTTTGAATAACCATTTTGCTTCTTCAAATTCAATTAGCCAGTAGCCGGCTACAATGACAATCGATGCCAAACTAGCTTTAGGTAAATAGTATAATGCATTTGTCAAACAGCATAGAACAATGATGACAAGGGATACAGTGATAAATGAAGCTAATTGAGTCTTTGCACTTTGTACATTTACTGCTGTGCGGGACATCCCACCAGTGGGTGGCATGATTTGGAAAAATGAACCCACAGCACTTGCAAACCCAAGAGCTAATAATTCTTGATTGGTATTGATATCGTAGTTACCACGCACAGCTAAGCGTTTAGCAATAGCAACACTAGTAGAGTAAACGACAATAGCCATACTTGCAGCTTGGATAAGGATATCTGTGAATGTCACGTTTTTGATCAAATGATCATTGTAGCCATACCATGGTACCAATGGATCAGGCATACCATGAGGAACATGCCCAGTGACTTTAATTCGCTTTTCACCAATTAAATAACCAGCTAAAATACCAAACAAGCAAATAACCAATGGTCCAAGATCGCAAAAAGTACGTAATACGAATAAAATAAGTCCTTTGGACTTGTCAAATGCCTTTGGTTTGGTCTCTCTGTCACGTGCAATTGTTTCTTCCATACTAGCATAATCATTTTCATTTAATGAAAATCCCCATTGTTCTCGTGATGTCACTGGAGCTGGTTCATCAAGAAGTTCACTTAGCTTTGGAACATCACTAAACCGGCCTTTAGCATATTTGAAAAGTGATAAAACAAAGATCGATACAAGTCCGACTAAAAATGAATTCCAATTAATTTGATGGAAATGGTTGATTATTTCATAAATTGTTTGCAAAGGATACGAATATGTTGGCAAAGTTACTTGGACCCACGTTGGAAATTGGGCTACCATAATAAGAATACCACCAGCAGATAAAAATCCCCCCATAACAGGTCTAGACAAGAAATCAGCAACGACACCAAGGTGTAGGCATCCTAATGTAAAATTTATGACTCCAATGATAAATGACAAGAGAATTCCAACAGCAACTCGTTCTTTCAAATCTGAAATTGTTTGCAAATACGTCCCAACCATTAAACTAACTTCAGAACCATTAGCAACTGATAAAACTCGTGAAGTTCCAAAGACAGTGTACAAAATTGGTGTCAATGCTGCAGTATAAAGCCCATACTGAGCAGGCACCGACATGACATTTGCCAACGAGATTTCTTGTGGCACAATCATCATAGCCACCGTAATTCCAGCAATCACATCAAATTTTAAGTCTCTATTAATATTGTAGTTGGGCACCCATTCGAGCCATGGCAGATGCTTGGTTAATGTATGTACCATTGTTGGCCACGAAAGAAAAACGCGAACTGAACAAATAGTGCACAATGGCTTTGGAAGCATAGAATATTAAGGTGATGATAGTTGACAAGAACGGTTGTATAAACTTGGTGGGAATACTTTGTTGTTTAGTAATGAATTTGGAGGCTTAACGAACGATATTGTGACACAATCCATCTTTTGATCACGATTGGTCCAATGCATTAGCAGTAGAAAGGCAATGTTGTCATCAATGGAAGTTATGTTATCTTTTAACGTTTGATCATCTTAAAAAAAATGTTTGTAGGAAGCCAAGAATTCACTATGAGCACAAGAGTATTCATATGAGTAGGTTTTCTGTCAGAAATCACTTCGATTGCACGACAGATAAGTTTTTCGAGCATAACAGAGCTCAAATAGTTGTTAGAAATATATATGTTGGTACATAGATACTATGAAAGTGGTTAGATATTTTTAAGCACTACACTTGAGATTTTGATACGGTATGTGTAGCGTTTTCATAAGCACGGCGTTAGTTCGTGTACGTTGGCTACATTGTTGTTAATCGATTTCGCAATAGATTTCATTATTGAGTCGGGGTGCTAGTACATTGTTCATCACAGAAAAAAGTCAAAATGCTTGCTTACTGAATACAACATGAGGGATCGGTCAATGATACTAAATACCATTGGTATGATTGTGATACAAGAGTAAGTGTCGTTCATGTGCTATTACAGAAACTATCCAAGCAAACTGAAAAATTCATGAATGATCTTCTTCTTCGCTCTTGAACTTGGAGGATGTTGTACAAACGAAAGAGATAGTATTGTAGTATGGCATTGTATAAACGAAAGAGATAATATTGTAGTATGCCATTGTATAAACGAAAGAGATAATATTGTAGTATGCCATTTCCAACAAGATAATAGGATAAATACAACAACAATAGACTTCAAAAGAGAAATTGATGAAAATATCATGTCAAATATATTCATCATAAAGAATATCACCAAAGATAGACAATATTAAAGTTTCACCAAAAGATAATCATTTCAAAAGTTTAATCAAATCGAAAGAAGAAGATTATAATTTGATATCAAATTCACCATGTAAAGCAAGTTGTCAATTGATTTTGTAAATTTTGTGAAAATGGCAAGTTGAAAAATCTAGCAAATTTGATTGAAATTGGAAGTGGATCTGGTTCTATCCGCGGATGTTTTAAAAATTGGAAAATGTCAAGCTGGCGTACACGTGTGTTGTAATATTATGTGTACACAAGAATCAACTCTCTTCCACTTCCATTCATTACGTCAGTATCTTTATTTTCTTGAAGCTACTCCATCGCAAGCATACAATGTTACTACTTGACATCAACAATACTGTAAAATTTTATTAAATCAGTGTGTTTCTTGCAGTAGCAATAATACTGAACGCATATCAGTGACTATCTCGTGCTTGACTCTGGTGCCAGTGTCCCTCGGGGCTAAGCTTCAACAAGTAACTTGCCTCAATGCCCACCTGCAAGATGGTCAGTGCACCTTCTTCAATATAACCAATCAATGTCATTCATTTCGCAAAATCTTGCTGAACCTTATGACTTTTAACCAATCATGTTCCAAATTTCATTCCCTGTGCAAAGTGTGGGTTCAGTAAATTGCTTTGAATGGTGCATTTGGCAAAAACAAAGTACCAAATGCATTTTTAGATTTCTGAAGTCAAAAGCAAGTGCGATGATGCTAGAACAACAAAACTCAATGTGCAGTGAAAAATACTCAATGGCTTATCTTTTACAAGATGTATCACCTCATACAACATCAGTATGGGAATATGTCATGCAAAATGGTTCATTTCCACCGGAATTGTTCATGCGTCCTGATGATGCTTCACCAACAGACGATGAAAGCGATATGGTTGATGCTACACATATTAAAAAAGCATGTTCGTCCGATTATTCATCTTTGGATGGTGTACGTACTGGAAGATGGTCGAAAGAAGAAGAAGAATATGCAAATGCAATGATTGAAGCTTTTAAAACTGGAGTTCTTCCATTGCCAGGAACGATGAGTATGCGTAAATTTGTCTCGGAACTATTACGATGTCATCCAATGCGAGTTAGTAAAAAATTTGTTGGCTATGTTCGAAAGTACCATTGGTACACAACCCATTTGGCCGAATCGGAAGGCATTGCTCCTAATGTTGTCATGGCCATGTATGCTCAATTGAGTCGTCTTGAACAAGCTTTTTGGACCTCGGAACCATTGCATTCATCCTAGGTTTTTCATGTGAATTATTAAGTTATCAAAAGAATGTTATATTGAGCTCTGTATCCATTTCATACCAATGTGTCGTTTCTATACTCTAGTCTTTGCAGTCTACAGAAGGTAACTTTTCGATTAGACTATGGACAAACAATAGAAAAATCCACTCTATATCCATTCATCTTTATCATAGATTTACACACAATTCTTCATATCATTCCCATATCTTCTATGCCTCATAGAGTTACATTTTCATCTTAATTTTTTTACCCCCTCCCCCTCCTAAGTACTACCCCTAAAAGGACCTACTTTTAAGGGGGGTAGGTCCATAAATGTTTCAATTTACAAAAACTTACATTACTAATTTTTTTTACTGTAATGAACTTACCTGGCACTATATTTCATTTACTGACAAGCAAAAAGATGATTCTCTGCATGTATTTGACATTACATTATGATAACTTTTAAAGAAATGGTGAAAGCAATACATTCAATAGTGAGATACTGAACATCATTGCAATTCATCTTGGTTTTAATAAAATTTAAATGATCAATATTTTAATGACAAAGATTTAATGTTATTATAATATTTGTAAGAAATAATTTTAAATTCAATCATGATATTTAAATAGAAAATAATATAATAAATAAATGTACTGACTGTTTGTGGCTGGCTGTAAAGCATTTTCGTTCATCAAGCATGAGCAAGTGGGTCCCATACAAGCCATGGAAGATTGAGTCGTATCTTTCTCCAGAGCTTCGTCAAAAGCTCCGTGAGAAGCTTGTGTTTACTGTGGCTTCGGGTACTTCACAAGCGTATCAATCGCCTACGAGTGAACAAAAATTTCGCTATCCAGCACCAGCGAGTCAACCTGAACGTGCTCATGTGCCATCAACCGATTCCAAGAAAAACATTTACGATACGAAATACTACACTCGTGATGTGCGTCGATACAAGAAGTTTAACAAGACTGAGGTTGGTATGCATCCATCGTTAGCTATTGCCCCAACTGCTGAACTTCCTGCTGATACTTTCTTGGGCAGCCCTGGCAACAAGAACCCTGCTGTCTTGGCGTATGATCCAACAGGCACTCGTTCGGCCATGTCGACATCGTATGCTGCACGTGATGAACTTATTGAAAAGCTTGTTGAAAACACGCATTTGGTTCGCATGGAATGGGAACCTTTTCAAGATGAAATCATTGCTGAATATGAAAAAAATGGTACTCCTCCAGTTCCAGGTCGTCCATTCCCTTGGGATATGCCTGCTCGTGCTCGTATTTCACGTTGGTAAATCAATCCAATGAATGGTGCATGATCATTTTTTCAATCTTGATTGAAATATAGAAATGCTATCATTGATTGTAATATTCTTCTTGTTATACAAATGCAATATTTCGTTGGGAATGCATTGATCTTTGAGACAGTGTATGTAGAAATTGTTCATCTTCATCTTCTTCATCAACTGCTTGACTAAATCGTTGGGATACAATTGTATTTTGAAATGTTTTTGAATAATCCTCTCGAACTTTCGGTACACCACGTTCCATAGCCATACGTGCAAACATCATTGTTGTATCTTTATCTCCAATATTTCCACACTCTTTATTAATTTCTTCCATTGCTTTCAATGCTATATCTTTTGATGAAAATTCAAGAAAACCAAAACCAGGTGCATCATAACTCATTAAATCACGATGTACTACCACTTTAGACACATTCCCATACTTGTTAAAATGACTTAACAATGCTTGTTCATTTAATAACCACGAAGGAACTTGACCTACATACACTCGAGTCTTCTTTTCCATTGTTTCCATTGACCAACAATTCCCTTTTGACACATTCGAAGTTCGAAGTAATTTAAAATCGAAGTAACAACGTCATATTTAGCCATTCAATTGGTATCTTTCTTTACTGTAAACTCTATAAAGTTGATTCTTCTTGAACCATCCCATTCCTTCTTCTCAATAGCAAACTTGTTTTTTTTCATGTCAACTAACAACTGAACAACATATTTCCTATACAAATTCATTGAATAACTGATTCGCATGCTGATTGGCTACTGTTTTTAGCTTTCGAAGGAGATTGGTGCACATGTGACAAGTTGGGACTACGTTTTCACTTTTGATTTTCAATACAATTTGCGATGGTGTCCCGCGTTGAGGTCGTGAGTAAGACAAATGTGTCTTTAACTGTAGCAGTACTTCCTGCAGCTCCCAAGATGCAATTGGTATTAAAAGAATTAAGAATGAGCATTTGTTTGAGGGTTTTTAGGCTTACAGCGAGTATGGCTATGTATATTATTCGTGGAAAGAAGTGGATTTGACTACTTCACCATATACGATCAAAGGATTACAACCTAATAAATGCTATGTATGTAAAGCACGTTGCTTTAATGAAGAAACAAACCAATGGTATGAATATGGACCTGTAAGTCAATATATGCGAACGTTTACGGAAGAAGAAGAAACTAAACGATCGGGCACATATTATGAACATGTAAGAGTTTAAAAGTAGAGAAAGTATGTAGTAATATGTAGGCGTTGAAATTGGAGCGACAACATCGAACAGAAATGCAAGAACAGATTGAAAGATTGAAAAAAATGTGTGTCGAACAGCCTTCAATTGATTCATCTTGTTCCAGGCTTAGCGATCCATCAAGTCCAAGAAACAAAAAGCGAGTACCAACAGCTCAAGAAAATATGATGGCAAGTCGAATGGATATGGATGCAAATATTAGCAAGCTACGACATGAGCTCACGTAATTTCGGTGAGAAAATAGGATTTTTATGAATTAAATAGAGAACAAGCAAGTACAGTCAATGCACTTGAGAAACAACGTAAATTGGATGAAGAAGTTATATCAGAACTTTTGAATGAACAAGAAAAATTGCGAAAAATGCAACAAACTGTGCAATCTTCTGACAAAGATCAAGCTGAAATAGCACGTCTTCAAGAACTATTGAAATTGAATGAAGAAAAGTTAAACAATCATCAAAATCAAGCACTCAATGGTCAAGCTCAAATTGATGCATATGAATCTTCCCTTGAGCAAAAACGAAAAGAACTTGCTCTTAAAGAACAAGAAGTTGAACGGTAATGGATATATATTTTTGATGATCTGAAACACAGCTTTCTTTAGACTAATGGAAGATTGTCGTCGAGTGATGCAAGAACATGCTGATGTAGCACATTGCAAACAACTCGAGCTTGAAGAAGCCTTACTAGAAGCTAAAAATGCTTTAGAACGTCAAATGGACAACAATGCAATGCTTCATGAAGAAATTGCTCGTTTACGAGAAGAAAATACTCAATTAAAGCAATCGATTGAAGAATTTGATTCAAAAATTGCTCCAAAGCTTGTGCAGCTAGAAGAAGAAAATGAGTATCTCAAACGTCGTCTTCAATAAGCTCAATTATATATTAACTTTTTCTATGTTGAATAATTAAACATATGTCTATTATAACGGCCCCAAACCCTAGACAAATAACCACAACCCTAGATATATAAAATTTATTTAACGTTATGACAATACTGTACAAAATGTGTTAAACTACGTTAATTAAAGGTTAATCTATTACTAAAGATAGTTTCGTAACAAGTTGAGTTATGAGCTTTAAGGCTCGTCAACTATCTCCAGAGAAGAGCATTCCATCTCCTCTTCCATTATATACTCTTCCTGCTGAAGCAAAAGTTCCTAAAACTGGTTGTCCTCAGCGATCAAGAGTACTTCCAGCTATTCGCCATGTCCATACTAATCCATTAGAATCCGAACCAATTCTTAAAGATGATTATGAAGATGATCAAAATGATGATGCATGTGAAGACACTATTCAAACAACAACAATTTATATGTATTATGAACCAGAACTTAAACATACTGAAGTTGCAACAACATTATGCTTTAATTCTGTATTTGAAAGTGGTAATTTGTTAAGAGGTGATCGTGTGCGATATCAAAACCATCCAACACAAGAAGAATCATGTAAAATTTGTATTGATGTTATAGAAAACTTATCTGTGGTGTAGATCAAGAATATGAACTTTATGTTCATCCTGATATAAACAATAGTGCATATCGTCAATGGTTTTACTTTCAAGTGACAAATATGATCCCTGGGATTGAGTATCGCTTTTCAATAGTTAACTTGGCCAAAAGTGGTGCATTATTTCAAATAGGACTACAACCTGTTGTATATTCGGAAATCCAAGCTGAAGCTAATATTGGTTGGGTTCATGGTGGCTACAAGCTTTCTTATGACATTTCTGAACGTCAGGAAGGTTCGAATACACTTAGTTTTAGCTACACTTTTTTACATGCAAATGATCGAGTATATTTTGCATGTATTCACCCCTACACATACACAGGTATCTATCTTTTCAAAATTTCTTGATATTTTTTGCATAGATTTACAAGATTATCTCGATTGTATTGATGAAGACCCTGAACGAGCTCTAGTATGCCGACGTACAGATCTTTGTCAAACACTTGCTGGCAATAGTTGTGATTTATTAACAATAACTTCACCTACTAAAGAAGGCGGACTTCCTCCTGATGGTCGACGAGGTATTGAGATTTTGTTGCAATATTCATTGTCTTAATGCATTAGTAATTGTTATTTCCGCAAGGGTTCACCCTGGAGAATCCAATAGCAGCTTTATGATGAAAGGAATTATTGACTATTTAACAAGTAGCAATGTTGGTGCCATAGTACTTCGACAGCATTTTATCTTTAAAATTGTTCCTATGCTGAATCCCGATGGTGTAATTAATGGCAACACCCGAGTTAGTCTTGCAGGTAAAGGAATACCAATTTACTTTAGTTCTTAATGATGATAAGGATGGGACTTGAACCGTAAATGGTCTTATCCAGTTGAAAAATTGTTTCCAACAATTTATCATTTAAAGCGCCTTATTACGACTTATCAACGTCCATATCCAAGTGGACCACCACGAGTAGCAATCTTTTGTGATCTTCATGGTCATTCAATTCAAAGAAATATATTCACGTATGGTTGCTTAAAACAAACCAAACGCGGTGGGAAAATGTACCCGAAATTGACTCCGAAGAATGACCCACGAATATTTCCCATGATTGTCGTACTAATAAATCAAAATACTCACTCTAAATTATACATAGGCAAAGCAATGCAATTTATTTTCATTTGCTCACTGCAATTTCAAAGTCCAAAATTCTAAAATGAATACTGCTCGTGTAGTTGTTAATCAAGAACTTGGTGTGATAAATAGCTATACACTGGAAGCTTCTTTTTGTGGGGCAGATTTTGGTGCTAAGAAAGACACTCAAATGTCAATTGCTGATCTTGAAAGTATGGGTCGTTCTTGGTGTCAAAGTTTATTAATTTATTACGAACTAACTTATTTTGTCGACAAGCATCTTAAAACTAATGCACCTGATCAACAATTACAAGCAACTAACGTAATTCAACAAGATGGTGATAAAAGCTCTGGAATGGAAGAAAGACCGATTATGTGGGATCCAGGTCTTTTAAATGACTGTGAATTAATGGTACACCAATGGTCATATAGCATAGCTAATTTATATAGATTGATGCAATGACTAAACAAAATGATGAAAATGCTCCACAAGATGTAGACTCTGATGTATCTGATGCAGCACAAGATCCAATCCCACCAAATAATCAACCTGAATTATATCGAGTAAAGAAGACCAAAAGTAAAAAAATACGACGAAAAAAGAAAGGCAAAGGCAAGAAAAACACTAAGAAAAAACACCGAAAGAATCGAGTATTATTACAAGGAACTAATGGTGGTATTGTTGGTATATTAAATTCTATTGTTATGACTTGACAAATTTAATAGTTCCAACGCAATCTATTCCATTAGTTGGTACTTTAAGAAATGAAGAAGATGATGAAGAAGAAATCAAAAATGTTATGCTTGATCTTACTGGTATTGATACACCTACAGACGTATTTTCCCATTTACGAAAACCTTTACTCTCAAGACCATCAACAGGAAGTTCTATTCCAAGCCCAACATTGTCACTTGAAAATTGTATTTCATCACTATTGCTTCGTCCAAGCACTGGGGGAATATAATTGCCTATCTTTTGTAAATATTATGTACATTATTGTCATGTAAACATCCAAACATTAATTTTATCAAAAATACCTACACATCAAAAGGCTGTGGTATCAAATTTTCTTGTCTTCGACGTCGAATTTCTCTTTGCACTGCTGTGTAAGAATGAGTAAAACCAGAATAAGCAGCTTCAAATTCATCGTATGTCGAGTACTTTTCGAGAGCTAAAGCCATCACTTTTCTTTCTGAATATCGTTTTCTGTCAGCTCGAATCATTTCTTGGGTAAAGTCTTTAATTGCACACGATAATCCATTTTCAGGATCTCCAATGAACCATTGATCCCATATTTCACGACCTGACTTTGCTGATGGAACCAGTCTTGTACTTGTATTCCTTGTAGCTGGTCTTTTTTTGGTTGATGATGGGAGAGTAGTTGTGGGTTGTTGTAAAGCATTAGGAAAAGATGAATTGCTTGTAGTTGGGCTTTGTTGAGTTATTGAAGGGAAATTACTTGTGGGTTGTTGTAAAGCATTAGGAATATCTGAATTGCTTGTAATTGGGCTTGGTTGGGTTGTTGATGGGATAGTTATCATGGGTTGTCGTAAAGGACTAGGAATACCAGTACCTGAATTACTTGTACTTGGACTTGGTTGGGTTGTTGATGGGATGACAGTTGTGGGTTGTTGTAAAGCATTAGGAATAGCTGAATAGTTACTTATAATTGGGCTTGGGTGTGTAATTGATGGGATAGTAGTCGTTGGTTGTTGTAAAGTATTCAGGAGAGCTCTACTGAACGCCATGATAGATTGTGTTAGTTCGTTGTTGGTTTGTAAGACCATTGAATGGTGCATCTTATTATCTCGCAATAAATTCTTTACGTCAATACGTTTGTCCACGTTGTCTACCATCAGATATTCAATACAACTTTTCATATCAGTCCACCGACACCAAGCCATAATTTCACTCAAGTTAAACTTTCTTTGTGGTGACTGAAACACTCGAAAGTAGCAGCCTCCACGACGTAAACTTTGGGCTGAAATATCAGTAGGCAAGGCTGCTGTTCTTTCCGCAACACTTCGTATTGCTTTATCCACTTGTTCTTGGTTTAATGGCTTATTCCAATCGACTTGAAGGGTTCCATCTTGTAGAATTGAATGATCTGGGAATACAAATGCATTTGGGGGTAAATTAGAATCAGTCTTTTGAAGCAAAGTTAGGTAATCGTTGTAAATTGTACTGATTTTAAGGCATGCAAAAGAGTCTTCATCAACAAGGTTATAAATTTGACATTTTTCTTGAGCATTATTTTCAATCTGCAATCGTAAACGCACAGATAAATATCGTCCATTCTCATCATTTTCCATCGTAATATCATTCCACTGAAGCGATAATATTTCATCAATACTAAAGCAACCAAAGAAGCTTGTACAAAGTAAAAAACTGTACAACGCATCCACTATCGGATAATACGAATTAAATCCATCCATTAATCTTGATAATTCCTCCACGGACAATGCATACGCTTTGCTTCCATCCTCTATACTCTTAGAAACCACTGGCAATGCTACAGCTTTTTTCTTTGTTCTTTTCTCTTGAGTCGGGTTTGGCAATGCATTTTTCTTGTTAAAATACGCAGCTAGAGCTGATTTTGCCTCTTCAAGCGTACGTGGTGATTTACCCATAGTACTAAGGCTATGGAGAAAGCGTTGGCACGTCTCTGGCGTTGTATTCATAGCAGATAAACCTTCTTTTTCACAATATACTTCAAATTGGCGTTGATACATCGCAGAAGCTCGTTTAGTTGATGTGCCATGAGGAATGATCATCGAAGGCATTTTTTGAAAACTAAATCTAACCCAATCATAACTCGTCTCACATCAGGATTCTCCAATCAAAATAATCAAGCTTGCAGCATAAATACTAGAACTTAGTCAGCAAGACAAGTAGCAAATTTGTCTAGTTACTCAAACATAATAGGCGAATCCCAACACTGTCACTTATTGCTTCTTACTATCATGTATAAATATTATGTACATTATTGTCATATAAAAATGCAAAGATTTATTCGATCAGGAAGACATTGTTGTGTTGCTATAATATTTTTTCTTGTTTTCGACGTCGAACTTCACGTAGCAATTTGGCAAAAGTATGAGTAAAACCAGAATAAGCAGCTTTAAATTTATTGAATGTCGAATACTTGACAAAAGCTCTAGCAAGCGTTTGTCGTTCCGAATATCGTCTTCTTTCACGTCGAATCATATCTTTGATAAAATCTTTAAGTGCACAGGTTAATCCTTTTTCAGGATCTCCACTGAACCATTGATCCCATGCTTCGTGACCTGACCTTGCCGTTGGAATAGTTTGCATAATTGTATTGCTTAATAGTGTTCTTGATTGAGTAGTTGATAGAAGTTGTAGGTTGTTGTACAGTGTTAAGAGTTGCTATATTGCTTGAAATTGTGCTTGATTGAGTAGTTGTTGGGATGATAATTGTGGGTTGTTGTACAGTATTAAGAATAGCATTATTGTTTGTACTTGGGCTTGGGTGGGTAATTGATGGGATTGTTGCCGTTGGTTGTTGTAAAGCATTCAGGAGAGCACTACTGAATGACATGGCAAATCGCGTTAGTTCGGTATTTGTTTCTGGAGCCATTGGATTTTGCACCTTATTATTATGCAGTAACTTTTTAACGTCGATGCGTTTGTCCACATTGTCTACCATCAAATATTCAATACAACTTTTCACATCAGCCCACCGACACCAAGCCATAATTTCACTCAAGTTAAACTTTCTTTGAGGTGACAAAAACACTCGAAAGTAGCAGCCTCCATGACGTAAACTGTGAGCTGAAATATCAATAGACAAAGCTGGTGTTCTTTCCACAACTCTTCGTATTGCTACATTGATATGATCTGGGTTTAATGATTCGGTCCAGTCGACTTGGAGTGCTCCATTTTGTAGAATTGAATGATCTGGGAATACAAATGCATTTGGGGGTAAATGAAAACCAGTCTTTTGAAGCAGTGAGTTGTAAGCGCCATAAATTGTACTGATTTTAAGGCATGCAAAAGAGTCTTCATCAACAAGGTTATAAATTTGACATTTTTCTCGAGCACTGCCCGCCGTCTTCCATCGTAAACGTGCAGATAAATATTGCTCATTCTTTTCAGTTTGCATCGTAACATCATTCCAATGAAGGAATATTAATTCATTAATACTAAAGCAACCAAAGAAGCTTGTACAAAGTAAAAGTCGATACACGTATCCACAAGTGGATGATAAGAATGAAATCCATCCATCAATTTTGACAATTCGTCCACTGTCAATGCATAAGCTTTCATTTCATCATCGACACTTTCAGTAACCACTGGCAATGCTACAGCTTTATTTATCTGTCTTTGTTTTCTTTGAGCTGGGTTTGGTGAAACTTTTTTTCTCGTTAAAATACGCAACAAGAGCTGATATTGCATTTTTAATCATTCGTGGTAATTTTCCCAAGGAACGAAGGCTCTGAAGAAAGCGTTGGCACACTTCTGGCGTTGCATTTATAGCAGATAAGCCTTCTTTCTCACAATATGCTTCGAATTGGCGTTGATATGTAGCATAGCATAAGCTCGTTTAGTTGATGCGCCATGAACTGTGAACGTTGACGGTATTTTCAAAATTGATCATGGACCAATCACAACACGTTTCAATGAAATTTAGCCAATCAAAATACATTTCAACCGTTTCAATCGTTTTTCGCCACTTATACACTTAGCCAGAAAGAAAAGTAGCAAGCTTAGCTCATTGATATAATACAATTTCCGGTTTATTGGGCAATTATCCGGTTGATGGGTTCTGGCGCAAGTAAGGCGGGATCAGCGGTGGCCACAACCAGTCGCAAGATTATTCGAACCAAATTAACACGTGAAGAAATCTGTATATAGATGCATCAACTAGTGCATTCATCATGTATTATACGTAGTTGCTTTTGGTCGCAATGGATATCGTCCAAGAACGACAGAATTACAAGAAATGAATGAAAAGTTATTGCATGATGCTCAACGCTTCGATGAATTGGAAAAGGTTCAAATGCTCGAGGTACAATACAAAATGCTCCATAAACCACTAAAACAATCAATAGATGGATGTGGAAGGATTCAATCAAACAGCTAGTGCTAGAAGACAGCGTAGTGATGGCCCAGTGCCAATGCCAAAAGATAAATCTTGGAATTCCAACAGCACAACACTCGTTAGCGATGAACCTGGTAGATTCACAGACTTGCAATTCCGAGAACTCTTGCGTTTATACCGAGAAAATCCTACTGAAGAAACCATTTCAAAGCTTGCAACCAAATTTCAAGCCAACCCAATTGTTGTGGAAAACATCGTTAATCATTGTTCTCCTCCACGTATTTCAGCTCCTCCATCGTCTGTGAGCTATCCAATTGGGGTCTATTGGTCTTAAACCATCGCAAAAGTAGAGTAGATCAGTTAAGTAATATTGAGTAACTGGTCCAGTTATCGTACTAACCGATTCCCGCCTTTTCTACGATGACTTCGCGGAAATCGCGCACAAAATCTTCATTTGCCTTTATGAATACAAAGATAGAAAGTGAATATGATACAAATGATGTGATTGCAAGAACTACACACAGAACTAATGTAAGGAGAGCTATTTCATATCGAAAGTATAGTGGAATTTATAAATGGAGAGCACGAATACGACGCTTTATGAATGAACCTACAAGTAGCGTTTGGGCTGCACTCTACAATTACTTTATGATATTTAATATTGTGGCTAACTTTATGCCTTGGATGCTTGAAACAATGGATGGACCTAATCATACACCTGGTGATCCTGGTACTTGTGTTGATTGTGATTATCCGATGCTTTTTCGTGATCAAACGTATCAGCTTTGGAATGCTGCGTATACTTTATTATTTACTATTGAGTATATAGTGTGCTTGGTTGTCACTAAAAGTCAACGATATGTATGTGAAATTATTTAGCTTTTTGATGTTTATACTAATATTGTAGTTTTGGAGTCGTTGGCGAACAATATTTGATATATTGGCCTTATTGCCTTCTTATTGTATTATCTATCGACGATATCAAGGCCTTGGCGACTTTAAATACCAAAATTATTTAAATATGCTACGCATGGGAAGGAATTTTCGTATTGCTTATATGCTTCGGGTATATCGACTGTCTATCAAGTTTTCTAATAGTTTAGTGTAGGACATCCCTGGGATTAAAATACTTAAAACAACAATCGATCAGTGCATTCCTCCACTCCAAGTGACGGTAAAAAGTAAACACTCTACTAGTTGTTTAATTACATAGTAGTTTTTCTTTCTACTTACGATAGTCATGCTATTTGCTACGACACTTTATTATGTTCAGCCATGCTACAATAGAGCCACTTGTACATTTTCTGATGTGTTTAATGCAGGTTATTTTGTAATGACTACGTACACTATCTATATTATATCAAACTAATGAGGAGTTAGAGTTGCTACTGTTGGATATGGTGATCAAACGGTTGATATCAATAATCCATTAGCTCTATTAGTTGATATTATTGTTATGATATTTGGAACTCTTTATCTCTCAATGCCCTTTGCTGTGATTGGGGTCCGATATCAAATTGCTTGGAGACATCATGAAATTCGTGCACGTCGTCCAAATGATTGTAGCAAAAGTACAATTACTATTCGGCCTGTAGAAAGTATTACTTTGAATATGTTTGCTCATAAAGCAACTCGACATTATTTGGACCTTTGCTCTGATTTTGCTTACTTTAGTAAACTAATTGATGATCTGATGGAAATCGTAAATATTTCATTGATATAAATCTCACTTTATCTTTATAGGTTCCAGATGAAATATTACATGGTCATCATCATAAATATCATCATGACCTTTTAACTGATACAATTAAACATGCTAAGACTGTCATGGTCCTCTTTCATCATAATGCTCAGGACGTCAAAGCATTTGAACCAAAGCAAAATGAAAATAATCATCACGAAAACCTTGTAGAAAAGTAATTCCTACTATGTAGGTGTACACCCACAATTATTATAGGACAAGAAATGCAATACGAAGAAGTATTGTAGAAATTGAAAAACCTTTTGTTAAAGCAATTCACGTATTTGAAATTGGTTCTTGGAGACATAAATTATCCCAATTATTGGAAAATCCTGATGAAAGTATGCTTGGACGATTTATCAATAAACTATTCTTTATCATGGCACTCAGTAGTGTGCTTGTATTTTATGCCGAAACAACTCCAGAGTTCCAAGAATTTGGTCCTTTGTCTCCACTTTGCCAGCAAACTTTTAATATTTATTGCAACCTAAGATATGATTATTCAGTAGACCCTGGCTGCTACGTACAAAATGCCACTGGTGTAGTAATTCCTGCTCAAATGGTTGACTTTTATTGCTCTATCTCAAATCCTGTAGTAAATACAACATCTTTGTGCTTTGGTCAAGGGTACAATTATGGGTCAAATAGTACTAAAAAACCATGTTATGATCAATTTTACGACGTTGGTAAGATTTGTACAATTCGGCAATGTCAATCTGGTCATAAACCTTTATTTGATATGTCAATGCTGTGGATATATTTTGAATGGGGATTTGGAATTGTATTTTCAATTGAAATCTTTATCCGATATCTTGTTGCTCGTGATGTGTGTGCTTACTTTCGATGCTTCAATACTGTCATCGATATTATTTCTGTACTGCCTTTCTACGTCCAGGTACATGATCAATGCCAATTAAATTGATAATATTTAGGCAATCACTGGAATTGTCAATGGCCATGATCCCATTTACGCAATTGTGCCAACATTTCCCACATTTTTTTCAGTACTTCCTATCATGAAATCAATCCGAATTTTGAAGCTTATGAGGGTACAAAATCAATAAAAATCTTGGAGCTAATTATTATTCAGCATTTTCAAGTGACATCAGTTCTCATTCAAACTGCACTTTTAACTTGGAGAAGGTTGCTTATTCCTGTAAGTATTAGCTTGAAAATGTATAATTATGTAGCTGTAGCTATTCTTTTTGTTTCTTTCATGTGTGGCAACAGCAGCAATGTATTACGAAATTGAACGAGGGACACAATGTTTTGTTGATGTTGCTTGTACTTGGTGGGGAAAAGAACTTTGGACTCGTGAGTTAAAGGGAAATTTACCAACTCATAAGAGGGAGCAAATACAAAATGATAAGTTTACTACTATCACCGATATGTTGAGATCAACTTACTTCTCCATTGTCACGTAAGATAACTTTGTGATGTAAATGCTTATACATAATAGATTTGCTAATGTTGGGTATGGAGATCTCCGAGTTCGTTCACCAATTGGGAAATTATTTGACATAATGGTTATGATATTTGGTTCATTTTATACTGCTATGCCACTTGCACTTGTTGGTGGTCAATTTTATGCGTGCTATGAAATTTATCTTCTCGACCAAAGTGTATAAAGTAGACCATTGAATTTGTCATTTATTGTGTTTATAGGGAGAGTTAGTCAATGACGAAGTTGGACTGAAAGAAGATCATATACCAAAACATCTAGTGCTTACACCCGAAGAAATTGCAACTCTGAAGAACTGCCAAGTTCTCGTATTTCTTCTCGATCAAATGATACAAGATATCCATAAACTTAATTCACTTACTCCACACGCAAGCTTTTTGGACACTACGATTGATACCCAACTCCATATTCATCGTAGTAACACAGTTCAAGGTTCTTTACGACGAGTTCAAATTCAAAACAGTAGTCGATTACAACATCACTCTACAATCTCAGAGCTGTTCTCCAAACATTCACCAAAACGAAGACGTGGAAATATTGCATATGCACCTGCAGACAAAGAGCAGAGAGAGAAATATAATCAAATCCGTAATCGTATTCAAGCATCATATCATCACATGACGGTAAAAGATACTCTCAAACTACAAGACTAACTATGTACTATGTACTAGACAATTTTCTTTCAATTTACTGCACTAGTTGAAAAGATAGCCGAGGCTACACACAGTGAAAAATACACTGACTTTTAAATCCCAACATAATTAACTATTGTCTAGCAACAAAGCTATAGCATTAGTATCAATTTAGTTTACTATGTACATGATTCATGGGTCACAAGCAGAATTTAAAATAAGAGATAGTGTTTGTATTAAATTCTGTCTGGTTTGGATTACATATGAATACTTAATAAATTGTCTAAAAGCTACTATCAACGGAGTCCGAGTCACGCCGTGATACTTCCGATTTGCTATTAAAACTTGATAAGACTCTTGATGGTGAGTCTGCTGGCAAGATGGTGTGATCTTGTACAATGATCTTATGTACAATAATCGAAAATTGCAATAGGATTGTCTACGAAATAAATCAAGTAAAGATACTTTTTTGTCCTACCTGGCAGAGTGATGCGGATGTTACAACATTTTTCAAAAGTCCATCGAGATGAAGTACTTTAGCTTCAAAATGAGGATCTCGTGGAGGTTGAGAGAGTGTTTCACTAGAAAGGCTATGTCGAGTTGATCTTGTAGCAGTTTGAGCTGCTTCTGCAGTGTTATGAGCTTTTCTTAATATCGAACATAAAATTGGTGGCAATGGGACTTCGTTTGGTCGAAGTGCTGCCGGTCGAGCTTGCATTGAATTAAGACGAGCAGTTGTTTGCAGTATTTCATTAAGAAGACGACTCATTGACATGAATTGAGTCAATACCGGCAAATCATCTTGACTAATTAGTGCTGGCATCTTCTTACGATGGGTTTTTCGAAAGGAAATTTCACCTCGCGGACGAACTGACCCCAAAGAACCATTTAATCTCTACAATATCAATGTTGAGTAATGGTATAAATTGGTAGTAAACCTGGCCACGCTGTTTTTCTAAAAAGTCTCGATAAGCGAGATAGAATTGAGTACCAACAAGTGAAAGTGGCATTGCAGTGTAAAATGAACCAAATATCATGGCGAGGATATCAAAAAGGCGTCCAAATGAAGTTCTCGGCTTCATATCACCATACCCGACAGTCGTAAACCTATGACGTTAATAAGGCTACAGAATAACATCAAACTTTACGTCTCAATGGACAACCAACTTGATCGAAGCATATCTGTTACGATAGAGAATCTATTTACTTGAATTTGCTTCATCTTTTCATAAGGTAAATTTGCTGATAACTCTTTCGTCCAAAGCTCTCTATTCCACCAAGGACATCGAATTCCAACATAGCAGGCAGTGCCTCGTTCAATTTCATAAAAGATGGCACCAGCAGATACACAACCAAGAAACAAGAAAAACATCTACAGAGTATGAGTTATGGTCATATTTTCGTACCCACCGGAATAAGCAAGCGATTCCATGTTTCTCTAGCTGTACGAGCTAATACTGACGTCGATTTAAAATGCTAACAAAAACATTAGAATAATTCTATAAATTGACAATACTCGAGCAAGCTTGAGAATACGCAAAGTTTTCATGATAGGAAGAATGCTCAAAACAGTAGGAAATGTAGGAACAATTGCGTACATTGGCACATGCCCTTGGATGTACGATTGAAAGAGCTAAATAAATTATGATATTTCAAGCTCTAGGTGCAAGATTACCTCGGCATAAAATGGTGCTACTGCAATAGCGTCAATATAAGTTCCAAATGTACGCAGATATCTCGCTCGATCTCGTGAAGCATATAAACGGAGTAGCATTTCAGCTGTAAAGACAATGCCAAAATAATACTCAAGATAGACCCATTTCAATGTCATATCATAAGATGGCACATGGCCAGGTTTACATTGTCTAATTTCGCAAATTTTTGCAGGATCTGAAAATATTTCATAGCAGAGCAATGAGGAAGAGTTGGAACCATAATTGAAGCCAACTCCGTAACATTGAGGAGCTGTAGATGTGGTAGCACAATAAAAGTCGAGCATTTCTGAAGTACTTTGATTATTTGGATTTCTCACAAAGCAGCCAATATTGTAAATATTTTTGTTGCTTGAACAATACGATGACAATGCATCCCGACAAAGGTCAGAGTCAATGCCATAATGCTGCAATTCAGGTGTAGTTTCGGCATAAAACATGAGTACGCTTAAGATTACCATTGCCAAGAAAAACTTATTGACATAGTTGGCTTGTTTCGATGAATGAGGCCTTTCTAATAAAAGGAATAAACGCTGTCGAAGTGTAGTTCTTGGTGCATTGTCATCATTATCGTCTTGAGTTTTCATGTTGCTTAGAGCTCGTTTAGCTCGTGATACAAAAGATTTTGAAAACGATGATGTTCGACCAGCTGAACCACTTGCAGCCTTTCTACTTGATGCTACATAGTCTTTAGGTACAAATGGTTTAACAATTTTGGATAGAGCTCGATGAAGTTTAGCTGCTTGTGTCGCACTATTCGTAAGCTTTATCATTATGTCATTCATTTCTTTTCTAGTTTGTCCTTTTAGAAATTTACTAGCATCCTACAAAAGAGTTAAAATTGCTTGAAAGATAAGCGTACAATTGAAGCTGCAAAGCTTCCAGAGAGGTCTGATACATGAGTAACTATATCGCACATTTCAAGAAATCGGACATTCAAATTATGGAGTGAAGCTGGCAATTCAGTGCTTTCCATGCGTTGATACGTTGCAACTTCAGCTTCAAGTGTTGATTGAATCAGTTTGCCAGAAGCAACACGAACATCATCGTGGTCAACCCACGTAGTCTCGTAATGAATACCAATGATAGCAAGAGGCATGGCCAAGTAGAGTGTACCGAAAATCATGACCACCATAGTGATTAAGATCGAAGCTAAATTATACAAATCAGGTATTTGGTCCCCATACCCGACTGTCGCAACCCTAGAGATTTAAAATTAAGTCCTTGCACGAAAATTTTACGTACGTGACCATGACAAAGTACCCTGCGTTGAAAATATCTGTGAACGTACAAGTTGCTGCATTGTAGCATGGCTGGGCGTAAAAGAGCATCGTTGCAAAAAACATCACAAACGTCAATAGAAAGAAAAACTACGCAACAAAGTGAATGCTTAAGGTTAATAAGTAGCAATTATTACCGTAACACGTAAAGGAGGAATACTCGCCCGCAAAGTTTTTGACAACACAATCATTCCATTGATTCCCTAGAAATCCAGTGCTTGATATATTATGCTTGATTTTAGTATACCTTCATCATAAAAATGATCCGAATGAGACGAAAACATCGTAGGAATTTGATCATTGCAATTGTAGTGTCATATTTCTCTGGAATATCAAGTGGATTTCCATATTTGAATGCAAGAAGGTACAAAGACGATATACACAAGAGATCCAAGAATGCTCCAAAAGAATAAAAGACCTATTGGCACTTGATAGATAGAAACTGAACTTGAATTACCTTGTACGACGTGGCAAATACGCATTTTAATACTAAATCTACCGTCAAGACAAAAGTCACAACAACTTCCACACCAACATAAGCGTGAGAAGATGGAAATGAAGGATAATCAGGAGAGGTTCCAGCATGATTTGGTCCATCTAATGTTTCTAACATCAACGAGGCGACATCCAATACAATAATTGCAAGGATCGTATAATGATAAATCATTCCAAAGCGTCGATTTTTGCATTTGCCATAAATGATCAAATGCATTCGATGTCGCCAAGGTTCAGCAGTGCGAGGTGGCACAGAACATTGCACTGTCACTGGTTCAGCAGCTAACACATTATCTGTAGACTCGTATTCCTCAGCAATCTTAACAATGTCTTTAGACAGCCTTATCGCGATGCCATCAGTCGCGACTTGTGCCTCAGCCATTTAGGTGTTTTGGAAAGTGCAACCACTTGCAACTCCGTTTTTAATAATAGCTTAACTCCCGTCGCCTTTCCCTTAAAATATATCAAGGCAGGACTCGTATCAGAAAAAATTATTTCAGTTAATTTTCTTAACTAATTACTCGGATTTTTTCATGCGATTGCTAATGGCAGGCAATCTTTCAACAAGTGGAGGATGACTGTAGTGGAGAGCACTAAACAGCGGATCTGGATTCATATTTGCAAGATTTTCCAATGACACTTTGGTTAACCCAGACTGGAGAGGATCACCAAAGCCCAAATCAACAGCAAATGCATCAGCTTGAAATTCATTGCGACGAGTATTGTACGTTAAGAGGTATGAAAGAGCTTTGTTAATTGGAGCCCAAATTGTACTTGTAAAGAGAGTCAAAGAAATCATAATCGACAAATCACCAGAAGTACTGAAACCAAAACTTGCATATAGATCTTTGTCATGCATACATCTAAATGAAGTGTGAGCTTAGGATATAGTAGTGAGAAAGTACCGGCTAAATGTATAGAACATTGCAACTATGTAAACTTGTTGAAAAATAAAACTTTGCATTGTATGCCACATTTTCCAGTGCCCAAGTTCATGACCAAGGACAGCTAGAATCTCATCGTCGGTGACTTGATTGAGAAGTGTATCAAAGATCACAATACGTTTGTTATTGAAAAAACCATACATGTAGGCATTGCTATGACTTGAACGTTTAGAACCATCACAAACAAATAGTTTAGTCAAAGGAAATTTTAAGGAAGATGCCAAAGTTTCAATTCGTGTCTTTAACGAACCTTCTTCAAGTGGAGTGAATTTATTAAAAAGAGGCATAATAAACACTGGCACGATAGTCAACATGATAATAGAAAATACAAGCATGAGTAACCAAACGTAAAAGACAAAATTATCACCGCCCCAACGAATCAGACCAATAAGAGCCGAAAGAAGTGGGAGCATGATAGCTGTGCCGATTAGAATTCCTTTAATCTTGTCCATGATAAAGAGACGGAGAGTTTGTTTATTAAAACCATGGCGTTCTTCGATGACAAAGGTAGAATATAAATCAAAAGGCAATTGCACGACAAGATCTTTAATACTGGTAAGAATGACATACATCAACGATTGAGGAATTTCCCCTTCATAACCATAATGAGCCAAAATACGTCCACTTAGTTGCCACATAAATGGCATATACCCAGCAAGAATGAGTACAAATGAATCCAATTCCATAATAAACCCTGAAATAAATCCATACGTGCTTTTATCAAGCCCGTACAATCGACTTTTTTCAAACTTGGTCAATGTTTGCTCTAACAACGTACTTTTTTCTTCACTTTTTTCATTGTTTTCATCAATTCGTGCAATGGCATCACGTAATTTTGATGGAAATTCTTTTTCTTTCAATTTACGATGTTGACTATGCCTTGGTTAGCCATTAAAAATCAATACAAAAAACATACCGATAGCTCAGATACGTCTCAAAGAGGTACACAGCACAGGCAAACACCAATGTAGCTTCCAAATACGCAACTTTTGGCTGCTGCCAGCCTTCTTCATGATACCAGGGGCCAAGCATCGCTCAATTGTTGTCTTATTGCAAACTTATCCGAACAAATTTTCCGAATTTTGATGATGTAGCCATCAAAGTGCGAAGTAAACAGCCAATCTAAAAATAGATTTTTCTGTCCTTTTTATGGTCAGGGTCTTTACAACTTTGGTCAATAAATGCATGACAATCTTACGTTGAGAGCATTGATCATTAAATGTATGACAATCTATTACAAGAAAATGATAGATGAAAAGCCTTGAAAGCATTGATTGTTAAATTCATGACAATTTATTACAAAAGAATGAAAGTTGAAAAGCCTTGAAAGCATTGATCATTAATGTATGACAATCTATTACAAAAGAATGAAGGATTAAAAGCCTTGAAAGCATTGATCATAGCCAGGCATTCGATTGTCAAATGCTCCAATACTGGAAACACGTTCCCACACTTTTTCAATGGGTAAAGGTGTGACTTCTTCGACATTATTGTCTATTTCATCCTCTGGCAAAATGCATCGAAGGCGTAATCTAGCTTTCCATTCTTCATCCCCTTTCAAACTAAGTGGCATGGCACTGCTTGGTCTTGAGTCTGGAGGTGGAGCACTCTTTCGGACATCAATTTCCCAAAATGCAACCATAAACGTAACTCGACGTGGTTTTAACAATAAGGAAAATCGTCCAGGTCCTCGTCCAGGAACAACACCATGGAGAACTTTGCCATTAAAAACAATAAATCGATTTTCTTTTGGATGAACTAGCCAACCATTTTTTGCCAAAGACGAACCACCAAAAGGCTGATCCGTCACACAGGTAGGACCACCGACAGGAGCTTCCAAGAACATGACTGTTGATACAATCGGATTACGAACTCCATCACGGCCTTCATCAGCACTATCAAAATGTAATTGATGTCCGGAATTGTGTGGACGACAATGTGTCCACCATTCAGCAAATTTTGCATTTTTTACATTGGGAAAACGTTTGGTAGCTAATTTTTTAATGTAATGAATGACATCTTCCAAGCCTGAAGATGGAGCTTGTGAAAGATCATAAACATAGCTAAAATATGGCGATGGTGGATCTACCGAGTACTGATGAGCTTCCCAAAATGGCGAGTCAGACGATGCAAAAGCATGTTTCATAAAATTGAGCATCGTAGGAGGCAACGCATTGTCTGCTCCACGGACATAAGGTCTGTAATCCTTTTCCACAAACGAAAACTCATCAGCAAAGGCAGGAAGAATGTCTTGTTCATACGTATAACGTAAGATGCAGTTTGCAAGACGATGGGTAAAACCACGTCGGGCAAGGAATTTATTAGCTTCTTGAAATTGTCCAGCTTGAATCAAGTGCAATGCGTGCTTTTGTGCAGCAATGTACTCTTCCTCAGTCTCTTCGTTTCGTGTATTATCATCACGAATCCTTTCTTTCTTTCGCAATGTCTTTCTCTCTTTTCCTACTCCTTTTCGCTTGACCATCGATTAATTTTCAGATGGAAAAAGCACCTGCTTCCTCCTCTCGTAAGGAGTAGGAAACATGAGACGACTATCTATTCGCATTGTACACAAGCAATGGGTTCCTAACATAAACGCATACGAACTCTGGTTCTTTCGTCTTAAAGTAGCACTATGTCATCATTTGCACTGATTGAAGCATCATTTCCATTTGTATCATCAAGAACTCGTTCCCATCCATCGTCATCACATTAAACCAAGTTCATTCTCTACTAAATCATCCTCCACAATTGCTTCTTTTGATCCCACGCATCCATTCCTAAATTTTCTAATGCAGTAATTTCCATTGCTGCAGGGATGCTACAGTAATTAGCCTGTCATACAATGAATCTATATTACTTCTATTTGTTTAAAAGAGTCAACATATACGTAGCATAAATACAAGAGAAACAATTGCATTAATTTCCTATTCCATGGCGACAATGGCGCTAATATTTCTCACTATAATTCTTCATCATCCATATACAAAAGATATTCTAACTATTGCAAAGAAGGAATTGCCTCATACATGGTAGGAGAAAGTCCTTTAATAAAGAGGTTACTTTGTACCTAAAATGTGAGACACCTGGTACTGATCAGCCTGCTGGCTGGATGTCTTCCCATACACTTCCATACTTCCAACGTGATGCGCGTCCTGCTGCGTTTAATGCCGCTTCTCGGTACGTACAGCGATCAATCTCGGGCTAAGAGAGGTGTGTAGGATGCTTGGCCCTTGTGGACTGTAGGAGAAACCACACTGTGCCGTTGGTTTGCCTTAACTATGAAGCAGAGCTATGTGACACAGCCACGGACGTATGCCCGCCATGCTTATCTGCAGGAATAAACTCTTCAACGCCAATATGCGTCAATTATACTATGAATGGAACATGTCCTCAAGGATTTAAACCATGGGGAAGAAGACCAAATGTGACGATCTTGCCTAGTATTGTACCAACAACTGATATGATTACATGGCCACCAACCACAAATGTACCAACAACAACTATAGCTTTACCAACAACGAATACACCAACAACGAATACACCAACAACGAATACACCGACAACGAATGCACCAAGTACGAATGAACCATCAACGACTGTAGCAATTATGTCGGATCCACCAACAAACCCAGCGACGACACAACATGAGACGAATGCAAATGTGCAGGCAGAAAACAAACGTGAACAAGACCAACATGAATTCAGTCTAGTAACAGCGGGGATTGTAATTGCCGTGGCAGCAGTGGCAATCATCGTTGGATCGGTTCTCTTTGTTAGACGACCGAAAACTCAATCGGACGATATTGTATTAACGCCACCAAGACGAGATATTCTCGTCACTCAAAAGACTCCAGGCATTGAACAGGATGGTAAACGATACTCGGATTGGATTGAAATCAATGCTGTTGTATCGCCACAAGGCAATAATTCAATCGCTAATGGCACACCGATGGAACTGTGGGATGAACTACCGATTCTACAACGTAATCGTGAACGACAGCTCACGGAACTTCAAAGCCAAGCGTCCGAAGAAGCTTGAACCACCACAAACGAGTTTTCGTTTGTATGTACAACTAGCAATTATCCTATTACCACAAACATGTTGTTCTCCTTGGAATTGCTCGCATTTTCATTCTGTTTTCTCCCATTTTTCCATGTCCATCATCACGTCCATTCCAACACGTAAGAAAGAATCCATTACGCATTCTACCACATTCACGACATCGTCCTTCACCCTCGTTGCTTTCCCCTTCGTTCAGCTGCCATACTTATTTCAAGCCGAGCTACTTCTCCATTAGATGCAAGCATCTGCCCATAACAATTGCACCACAAAATACCTTCCACTGTACTACACAATACACTGTATAAATTTAGAATACTGTATAAATACTGTTTTCTTAAAACACTGTTTTTAATTTTTGGTGTTTTTAATATCCGGATGTTGATCAGAAAATTCACTTTTTATCCGGAGAAGATGTTCGAATTATTGAGTTTACATTGTGAAAATGGCTGTTGGGGTCTTCTTAGCACGTGATAATGATGCTGACGTTGGTTTAAGCCGTTCTAGCGCTACCTGTGTACGTCTCGAGCCAAGTCCATTGTCTCCTGGTGTGGCTAGCATCAATTTTGATGCTGTAGTCGAAGGAACGGATGCAAACGGACTATTTGAAGCTATTGTACAACCCCATGTGCCAATGGCTATTGATGGACGCCATGTTACAGTAGTTGCTGCTGGTTGTAGTAGCTCTGGCAAATCGACTTTAATGCATGGCATTGCATTGAATGCAGGTATTATTGAGCAAACGCTGAATCTCGTTTTTCAACAAATTGAACTTCGTCTACAGAAACAATTGACATGTGCCTATTTGATTGAAATGAATTGTACATTACTGCGTGAAAATGAATCAAATGAACATGAATTGAATACCTTTACGACTGTGCAAAATGTGCAAGATGCATTGCGATTGTATAAAGAATGTGTTGTTAAAGAAAATCTAGATGGAAAAGCACATGCAATTGTTCGAGTACGAATTGAAGGCATTGAAGAGTTTAATTGTGACCACCCTTCAACGATTCATGCTGGGTCAATTACTTTAGTTGATATTGCTGGGCAATCTATGATAGCATTGCATGAGACGGCGAAAATGGAATATTTTTCTTGTAGCCCTATTTTATCAAAGCATTTAAGTTCTTGTTTATTGCCTCCATACATTCCTTGCTTACTTATGGGTCTTCGCACAGCTCGTACACATCAACAACAGGTTCTAACTCATTTTTTTCAATTACTAATAATTGTTTTATAGGCTATTCAATCCCTCCTATATGCTTGTCGTGTTAAAGATATTATTCCTTTAAAAGAAGTTGTTAGTGTTCCACCTTGTACTAGTCTATTGACAAAAGTATGTTCTTATAGTACTATTTGTTGCTTATGACATCCTAGCTGTCTACTTTAATAACCACAGATATTTGGCTTCCAACAGAACGGGTACTAATGAAAAATCAATTACCAAAAGTAAAGCTATTTAAACCATATTAAACTTAAAGCCAACAATAGGTTCTGTGTCATCCTAAAGGATCTTGGTATGATATTGCTCAAATTGTATTAACAAAACTCTTTACTAAACCAACACCTCTGCCATCCCCACAGTATGAATTCCCCTTTGAATTCACGAATAAAGTTAATGACTAGTTTATCTGCAGCCTCCACAAACCCTGATGATGACACATCGAGTGAAGATGAGTCTGATGAACGAGAATCCCCTCGCAATGTGTTAGCAGCAATTGATGCTCTTTTTGGAACTATGGGCCAAGGACAAACTACACATGAAGCCAACCCATTAACTAAACTTCGCATGATTCATGGCTGGTGGAAAGAGACTTATGATGATCTCCAAGATGAAGAAATCATCACACAAAAATGTTCAACTAGATTGAATCAACTCCAAGCATGTATCCAAGCTCAACGTAAAAAGTACGATGAATTGGCAGCCGAAAAAAGAGCTGTCGAAGAAGCTTTAAATACAAGCAACGATCAACTTCGGCATGTTTCTTCCACAGTACAAAAGCTTCAGGAAGATGTTGCTGTCATGAAGCGTCTTCAAAAGCGAACACCAGACGTAAATGCTCAATTTTCACAACGCTTGGCTAAAGTTATTGAGGACACCAAACAAGTTGTAATCATGAAAGACGCAACAATTACCCAGCTACAACAAACAATTCAGGAGCTTCAAAAGCAAAAAGAATGCCAGGATTTTGGAGCTCAAACTGTGGAATTAGTAACACAAACAACGCCAGACCCAAAGCAGGAAGCGCAAGAGCGTAAAATTCTTGCTTTGGAAAAACGTGCAGCTGAAGCTGAAAGAAAAGAAAAAAATGCTAAGAAGGAATTAGCATCTATGCACATCAAACTACAGCATATTCAAATCAAGTACGAAGAGCTCGAAACCCAACGTGCCGTAGACCTCTCTACCCACACAGAATGGATAGAAACCATTGACAAACTTACTTGTATGTGCCAAAACTTGGAGACAAAAAATCAACAACACTGCATGGATAAAGCTGCTTTAGAAGATCGAGTGCTAAGTGAACAGTACCGAGTAGCAGCATTTAATGCTGCCTTACTACGTCTAAATACCCAAATGACAGCACGAACGTCCTTAGAGCACAAATTGATGGATAAACTACAAGGAGCCGAGGAAAGAATTGATCGGTTAGTACAAGCATTGGCGATTTCAAATGAACATGAAAGCCGAGCGAAAGAATTTGTACGAACGCTTGAAAGTCAAGTGGAGTCAATGCCAGAGTTACGACGAGAAAACTTACATCTGCATGCTGTCCTAGAGTCTAAAGAACACCAAATTCGCCAGTTAGAGCGACGATTGTAGAATAGAATTGCCGTATTATAAAATTACGACTTGGAAACACACTCAGCTTTGTGAATAGCCTTCCACGCGAGCTTTTGACACGTTTTTGAACAATAGTATGCATTTTGACACCGCACACAACGCATCAATTTTGGTGGAGATTCATGGCAGTGATCACACATTTTACCTTTAGCCTGTTCTCGCCAATATGCATTGTCTTCTTCATCTATTGCTTCATTGTACTCTTGAGATTTAGGGGCATACATGACCCATTTTTCAGTGTGAATCATTAAATTGGACTTAGGCACAGAAAAAGAATCCATGACAGCACTTAGTGTTTGTGTATATTGAGATTCTTGGTACTCGACAATATGATGGCGAATGGCATGATACCCATGGGCTTCCATGTGCTCTTGTAATTCTTGACCAAGGCCGAAGGCACTTAATCCTCTCAATCGTTCTTCTTCTCCAGTGCATGGGGCTAAGCATGAAGCATCGCCAATTAAAAAGAAATAGAGTGCATTGGGCTCGACAGCTACAGTTGTGGCTACATGCCCCATTAAATGTGGGCCTAAATAAGCAAAGATAACTTGAGCATCCTCTGCATTTTCAGTAGAAAATGGCATTTGCAAGCATTTACTTGCTTCTTCGAGAGCAGCTTCCAATGTTGGATAGGGCGTCGATGCTTCTGTCAACCAACGCACATGCAAATCGGCTTCTGAAGCTCTTTGAGCCAAGTACAAGAAACGCAAGCAGCAGCCTGTTAAACGATCAACTTTAGAGCCAAATTCATTCGATGTCCATGCATAATCATAGCGCATGTGCACGCCCATTTCCATGAGCGCATTGCGCAGACGATCGTCTGTCATCGCCACTTGTCTAGTAATCTGATTGGTCTAAACCCTTTCGGGGTCTATAGCCAATCAAAAGATATAAATAGATCAGTGCTAAAAATAGATATATCATTAAATAGTGATCTAAATCAGACATTAAATTACGCGCTAAAAATAGATTAAGATCTGATTGTTAGAGTTTATGGTAGGTGATTCTTTCCGTGTCCGTCGGCTTCGTGAAGCGATTGCAATTGAACGAAGACGACAGAATGAGTGTAGAGTACAATTAGGACAAACTCATCGTCATTTTACCAACTGTAAGCAATCACAATCGTATAGTTCTGTGATTGAGATTAAATCTACCGTTGGTGTTCAAAGAGCTACACGTGCACAATGTGACTGGCAATCACGATATCAACTTGAACGTGGAGATTGGGAAGCTCCTGTGCAGGTACATATATTGTGCTATCGTTCAGATGCTTCAGAACAAGTTCGGAGACAAATTGCTGCAAGTCGAATTGCTACGTGGTGCTGGAGGCAAAAAGTTCGGTATAGTGTTGAAGAGAATACAGTGGAAGCAATTCAAACGCAACCGATTAAAAGAATGCATAAAGTAAAGCTTGTAAATCCGACTGATATGCTTGAACGGATTAAACAAGAAATTGAAATGAAAGTTCGACTGCAAATTGAAACTAGAGCTGTTAAAATACTCCATCGATTCTTTGTATGGGCACTATATCAAAGAACCAAGAATAATAGAGACGAGAGAATTCAGAGACTCTTAAGTGCTGAACATGCTAGAAAAATGAAAACACATGAGCAGTGTAAACGTGATCGCGCTGCAAGATTTATTCAGTCCATGTATCGGAATAAGACTGCAAGGCAACAACATGTAAACTATTTTCCTACGAATCTGAATCAGTGGTATTGTAGAATGCATGGAAGACCAGCCGAAGCAAAGCTAATTACTGTCGAATATTGATTCTAGAGCTTGAATATAATCAAGCACCATCATCTGCTGCTCTCTTAAACCTTTCCAAAGCATATTTGGACTTTTCAATAATGACTATTTATCAAGACCAACATATAATATTAAGTAGATTGAGTCTTCTCTACTCTTCAAAAGCAATTGCGTACGTTAGAGTAATTATTGTTTGCTTATGTATTCACTGGATTAGATTTGGTTTTATTCCTGATGAAGTTTTTTGGTTAGATATTGGTGAGCGATTTGTAAAATTATGGAAACAAGATGGTCATGTTGAAATTGTACTTTTACAACAAGCAGCACAAGCGTATGAAAAAGTCATTCAAAAGGTCAAATCTTTAACTACAAAGGTAGCTATTTCCCATGAAATTGCATCAATTTCAATTAGGCTTGGCTTGCATACATTAATATATTATTTCAACTTGGACTCTATTGTCAAGTCATCAAAGCTTGCAATCAATACATTCGTTCAGTCGAATCTATTGAACCTCGTCGACGTCGTTGTGTTCGCCATGTTGCTATATGGCGCTATCAGTGTCAATCCTATTTTCACCTTGGAGATTATGAAGCTGCAGCAGGATTGCTCGAAGATCAAATACAAGATAACACCCATTCAGATGACATTTATACTCGAAACCAGCTACTTTTAATGCAAGCTCGATGCCAAGATCTAATGAATCGTTCTGAGTGTGCTATGAATGTGTATGATCAATTGCTAAATGCACTCCATACTTGTGATGAAATTATTCGCCTTGATTTACAACCATCGAATTTACGTGAGAATGCTGAAATGTTTCTACAACTTGGGCTGCATTGCTCTAAACATCGTGATTATCCTTGGGCTGTAGACCTTTTGCAGTACGCATTAAATCTATTGAGTGTTGAAATGGCTTCACCAACTCATCTTGCTGCTCTAGCACATAGTTCTTATGGTGTTGGAAATGAAAAGAAATGCCGTGAATTTCTATTGCTTCTTCATGGAGTGGATACTGATACATTTCAGTGGTATAATCGCCTTCAGGCTCACGCTACTGCTTTTGAAAATGAACATCGAATAAGTGTTTTAAAAGTGCGAGAATATTTTCATGTTCAATTGTAACACAGTTTTTGTAGATATGATAACCTTTAGGTAATAGCAACCAAGATCTTGTTGATTTTGAATAAGCTTGTATAGATGAAATCCTTGAAGGAGTGATTAAGCTCTATTTTCTCAAGATATTAAACGCAGCAACATACTGAATTGCTGTGTGCTTGAGGGTATACTTTTGATCCGAATTGGATTTGATATCAAGACCAATTCTTGGATCAAGGCCACATTTAGCATAGAGAGCGAGAAGATTATTGACTGGTTTTTTAATGGCATCGGTTGCTTCTGCTGTAGTCACTGTTTGTGTACCCATTACAATTGTTTGTAAAAGCTCATCGAGCACTTTTTCTTGATTCAAATCGACAATATTGGAACATGGAGTGTATTGGACTTCAATCACAAGACCAGTTGGAGTACTTCCACGGTACACAAACGTACAAATTCCAACAGCAAAATCACCAAAGATAAAATGCATTCCCTACAATGCAAAAACTATTAATTCTACCTTCATTTATTCTTTTTACCTCAAATTTTCCATCGGCTTTCGATACATAAATTTCAACTTGTTGTAGAATATTTGATCCTTCCAATCCACATTCAAGCAGTGAACATTCATCCAAAGGTCCATCGAGTCCATTTTCACTCGATTCCATCTTCAATCCAATTTCACTCTTTTCATTCCCAAGAATTGCATAGACCGAATCATTACTCTGATGCATTCGTACCATATACATACGTTGGTTGGCATATCCATCCATCAACACCTTTCGCGATAGCATTCTCGTATGAACAACATGTCTTCCAACCTTTTGAGCGCCCATTTCCTCCATCTTCTTCAACAAGTTCTGATATCTT
>JNBS01001961.1:0-13247 GCA_002081575.1 Thraustotheca clavata | reverse complement strand
GCAGAAGTAAGTTCACTCACTTATCCATTGAATAAAGTGTAATTCTAGGTTTATAGCAATATTTGTGATTTAGAAGAAAAATGTTGGGAAATCGCAAGCTCTCTTGTTGCAGATGATTGCATGAAAGTGCTACCTGCCGTTCGGTTTGTATATTTCACTAATCTCTTTTAATGTTGATGTAGAACTATAAAGGGACAATATCAAATGACCAACAAACCTCTACCAACGACATATTCGCTTTATGTTCCTACAATTCTCAAGCCTCTTGATGAATTTTTAAAAAAATGGGGTATTCCAGTTGCAAACGATGGCAAATTTACCCAACGTGTCGTTTTTGATACTTGTGATTTATACGCAACTTTAGCCTCGGAACTTTTAAAATCTGCTGCAGAACTTGAAGAATCTCTTAAAAGTCGTAAATTACGCAATGCTGTAAATTTATTTATCATCTTTATTTTACTCATTTCCTCCTAGGCATCCATTGTGGGTGATGGAATCTCCGACACTAATAAAATGAAAGCTCAAGTTGATCTCGATTTGACTGAATTTGCTCGGTACAATATCATACACAACATTTCATCAATTATCTCTATAGACTCGCCAAAGAACTTGGAGCTGATGTGACAACTAGTGAAGCATATAAATGCATGAAGCAAGAAGTTGGAAACTAGTATAATGCAGTCAATTTCATAGAAGAGTGATGATTTTCATTAACAGCGTATTATCAGCATTAAAGATATCAATAAGATATCAATGATCAAGTTGAACTTTCTAAATATATAAAAGATAAAATTACAGAGGATTCTATTCAATACAAAATTCAAGATAAGTTTAAATGAGGTAAATATGGCGGGAAGAAGCATGGCAGTTTTTGATTGGTAGAAAAGAAAATGTTTTACACCAATAAAATGACGCCACCAGAAGAACAAAATGGCGGTGCCGATCGAGCGCATCCAAGCGCTCCTCAAGCAGCAGTCGTCTGGAGGACGTAAGCTACTGCAATGGACACCTCAAGCATGGAAATCGTGGCAGAAAAGCCCAGCGTGCGGTGCATTGGTGCAGAACCTCTTACCAGTGCGGCCACCGTTGTCATCGCTGTATGAAATCAATTACGATGACTCGTTTGCCGGTGGAAGCCCGAGTGATATGATGGAAGCATTGATTCAACGAAGCAAACGTGGCGAATGGATTAATGTTACGACTGTAATTGATGCTACGTGCAATGGACGCTATTACCATGAAGCAAGGTTGAAATTTCTTACGTTTGGAAAGTCATTTTACTTGTAGAGAATGGAATGATTGGGACGTTAGATGCATCAAGTTGCCGAGTGTCGATGAAGCAGATGGAGGTGTACCTGGAAAAGCTATTGTTAAGGCTTTCTGTGAAGCTGTACTACGTCATAATGCAGAAAATGAACCCAACACGCATGTCGCTGTTTTTGGTGCTCAGGGCTATAATATTGCAGGGTTCTTGATTATAAGGTTGTATTGTAAGATGACTCATTCTGATGGTGATATTGTAGCTTTCTTGTTGAGTATGGCAATATGTACCTTCACGAAGCCATTGAAGCCTATAAGAATAGTAATCCACCAGGACTCTATTCAGCAAATTGCCTCAAAGTAAATTATATTCTTTGGTTTGATTGCTTATTTGTTGTAGACTCTTTATAAACGATATTACTCCATGTTAAAGTCTCCAGATACGAGATTATCAGTACCTAGTTCTCCTGAATGGGATACATTGGCTCAAGTTGTTGATCCTTCATTTACAATTGGAGATGAAATTCTGACTGATCAAGATAAAGCTCAACCATTTGTACGAGTAGCTCCTGCTCCTATTGTTAAAGTAGCAAAACCCATTGCTGCTCCTGCTAATCATCGTCCATTTGCACCACCGCCATTTGCACCACCGCCATTTGCACCAACACCTCTTCCAGCTACAGCAAATCCACCGCAAGAAGTGGTAAAGACAAAGAAGCGAAAGATTCGAACGTGGGAAGATGAAGTCGAACCATTTCCATTTGGTACATTGGTCGATGTTGCATCAAAAGAACACGAACGTTTACTTGGTATTGTACACCAACTCACTGGTGTCGAAGGATTTCCAGGCAGTGAGGTATTGCTATATGAGCTTATTATATCTGATTTTGTCTAGACAATTTCTTTGACAAAGATTCATATTCGTGATCATGCATTTGATAAACTTGGATCACTCACAAAATCATACCTCGTAACTTGGCGAGCTCGAGGGTATAATATCTATTAAAAAGGATTTGTCTTAGATGAATATTAGAACTCGTTGTCTTGTACTAGCATTAAAGGATGGTGTATACCTTGTGTCACGAAAGATGACATTTACCAAAGTTAATATCAAATTTCCTCGTAAACGAGCGATGGTATGCATCATTAATGCCTTAAAACTTATTGTTTTTAGCATGAAGTATCAGATATGACGTTGCTCGATGGTGTATTAGTGAAAGATCAAGATGGAGATTCAATTGTATTGCGATATCTAGCTTATGATATTATTGCTTGGGAAAATACTCCTGTATGGAAAAGCAAACTTGAAAAGCGACTGCAGTGTTTACAGAATGAAATCATTCTTCCAAGAAAGAGCGTACCTATTCCTACTTTTTTTCATCATCTAATGATGATCTTTTGTAGGATAAACACTTGGATCTCGTTAACGAACCTTTCCGTGTTCGTATGAAGGACCATTTCCGACTTGAAAAGGCAGAACATGTCCTCCGCAACTTCATTCCCAAGATCACCCATGAAGTTGATGGTCTGATTTTTACGCCCAAAAATGCCCCGTATGGTGTTGGTGGCTTTGAATGCGATGAACCTCAATTCAAATTTGTCGTCGACAGCTCTGCACGCATGATGGGAGGTCTCGATGGCAGTCTCACAGAAAATCAACTTCTCCAGTACATCAAGAGCATTCCTTAAAACAATTTAAACGTGCTTACCCGAATTAGCGCGGTAGTTGGCTCGGCCATATTTGGCTTTCTTCTTTTTCTTCTTCTTGCTTTCTTTAGGCGACATAATTTTTCTTTCTTCACTACTCACCACTCCAATGCTTGTTTCAGGCAACGATCTTGATGATAAACTTGATGATACTGATGACATTAATCCATGACATGGCTCAGGCTCAGAACTATGGTGACGTACAGGAGATCCTTCTTGTACATGAGATAAAGCTCCTTGTACATAGTGTTTTTGTGGAGATGAAGCCACTTTTACACGATGTGGGGACGAAGCTACAGCCACAAGATCAAGTGATAAAGCTTCCTGTTCATCATGCAACGATAAAGCTGCTTGCTGTTGATGATGAGGGGATAAAGCAGCTTGTTCATGGTGTACTGATGAAGCTTTGGGTACTTGATGTAGGGATGAAGCTTTGGGTATATGATGTGGGGATGAAGTTGATTGTTTATGATGTGGGGATGAAGTTGATTGTTTATGATGTGGGGATGAAGCTGAGGGTGTTGGAGCTGCTTGTAGATGATAATAGGGTGTTAAAGCCTCATGTTCTTGGTGTGGAGATGCTACTTGTGGTGCTTGATACGATGTTAAACCAGTAGTTTGATGGGCATGTCGAGATTGGTGATATTTTCGAGGAGATTCAACCTTACGAGGGGGTTCAACCTTGAGAAGAGTGCGTTGTACACTACAAGACGATGGAGGGACGTATTCCTTGCGTGGACTTGGCAAAAGATCTTGTTGAGGCCGTTGATTGCACGTACAAACGTTGCCCATGCCGCCTTTTGTGCTTTGGATTGATCGTTTCAAAGCAAACGTCGCTGTTGGGAATGGAACACGATGCCAACTGGGCTCTTGAAGGCGATGGACTGGTTGAGAATCTCTTCTATTATCTTTGGTGCAAAGATGAGTTTGGTGGAGGTCCATCGCTCTTGATTCCAGATACGATCGTGTACAAGTTCACACAGCCAGCATATTGGTATTTTACGTCCAAGTCTGGCAAAGTTAAGAAGAAATCTAAGACAAGCCTCGCGAATGTTCAAATAGAAAAGGAATTCTGTAGGAAACTCTGTGGTATTGACATTGTTGCATATTATCTCTACATGGAAAATGGTATTTCTTTTCTATCATGAAGAAATGTATCAAGTGAATGGGATGTGTAGATACACCGACGATTGAGTATTTCAATGTAGAAGGATTGAGTAAAGATTTAATTGAGAAAGAATAGTTTAATCATGATTATTCTAGAGGATTTCTTGTACAATCGACCAAAGATTCATAATGGAGTACTACAACGCTTTATTGTATCAAAAGGAGCGTCAAATTGTATGTACAATGGTTGATTTCTTGTTGAATAATGATATATAGCGGTCATTCGAGCTGTATGGACACCAAAAATGTGTTTACTTGAACGAAAGACAAATGTACGAAGACTACATGACACTAGATATGGAATTTATGAACGTGCAGTCACATTTGATGGAGCTGATGCTTATAGTAACCCCGGTACTCGTATTATATCGTATAAATGCGTATATTGATGATATAGATCCTGTACGTGGTTCTATTCTACCTGGAGATATTCAATACGTATGTGAACAAGTCGTGGATCATGTAATGGAAGTGTCATTTCATAAATACCGCATTTCAAGAATGGTTCTTCATCTCAAGACAGATGCAGATGATCGAGTTTGGTTGCTTTGGTCTTCTTCAATTCGACTTGCACATGGTCCTAATGATGGACATAAACCTATTGATATTACTTATGATGCACAAGTACCTGCATTTGTTCATTTATCCTCAATGCCTGATGGAAAGCCTACGCGGAAGAATATTACTGCTGTTAAATGTACTTCATGTGCACAATCGATTGATGAAATTCGTGTTTTACAAACAAGCTACAAAGCAGTCATTGAACATTTTAAACAATTACTTGGACACATGAAAGCAACTCTTTCTAAGCCAAATCAAGTTATCCTTTGGCCTCCAGACGATGCTATTATTCAAGCAGCAGGGGGAGTAGGCTTTGGAATTCTTGATGAAATGGATACAAATGGAGTTCTGACAGAAACAGATTTAACAATTCCTCCTGTGCTACAATTTTTACATCCTCAAATGTCAGTCCAAGATTTTAATCGCTTTGTTTGTGATCCTGTGTTTCTGTACAAGACTGCACCAATGTGTGAAAATTGTTATTTGGTATATGCTGACTATAGCACTTCTGCTCTTGATGTAAATACAATGCGAGAACATGCACCAGCTATTTTACGACCTAAACGACAAGAACCATCGTTCAAACCTCAGGAAAAAGTAAAAAGATCCGAGACAGAATGGCTTCCACCACCTCTAGCTAAACCCAAAGTTAAATTCAAACCAGTCAAGACACAATACCCATTTAACAATCCACCTACTCTACCACAACGAATAGATCACACTATGTTGAGTGATATTGAACAAAATTTACCTATTGAAATCAAACGTCATGAACAAAAGTATATGCCTGAAGAATGGAAAAACAAGCCAACAATGGTGCCTAATCCCAATACACTTTCTGAAAACCTTGTCAAAAATGAAGACAATTTTTTTACAGATTTAACATCAGCAGCTTTAGCATCAAATGAATACCATCGACCTCTTCAGCACATGATTGAAAGTGCTTCCCGTCTCGAGTCGATCAAAGCAAACGTACTTGGCAAAGTTAAAAAGACTAAACGCAATCCATACACAGTGGTTCAAAAACTAAAGGATGATACATCAACAAGAATTAAACAACCACTGGTTCGTAAAGTAGAGTTTCCAAGTGTAGCACCAAGCAGTGAAGAACACACTACATCATTAAAACATCGTGAATTTCTTCTTAAAGCACTACAAGAAGTTCAATCTCAGGTACAAAATACTCTATTTCATCACTATAATATTGCAATTAGATTGATAATCCCGATTCTGTGAGCACAGTCTTAAACAATTATTAACTGATTAAGTAACACTGTGCATTTTGCTAAAACGAGCTCTTGCTTCGACATACTCGGAATATGTATCACGTTTTCGAAAATGACTCATATCCTTGTCTCGGTTCATTGTTTTCATTTGAGAATCATATTCAAAATGTTCTTTCGTCGTAGTTGTCAATTGATAGTTGGAAGCTACAGGTAATCCATGTAAAATTCCTTTCATGTGCATTCTTTTTGCTTTTGGAATGACTTTATTCCGTTCAATTTTCTCTCTTTTCTTAACATCTTCCACTTGTTCATTATTTCCTTTCATCTACACACCTCTAATCTTCATATCTTCTTATCATTTTACCTTGGTTTTCTTTTCAATTGGCATTGCATTTACTTCTTTCAATAACCTTATCACAATCAAGTTAGTTAATGGAAGTATTATCTTACGTAGCAATTTCATCATCGTTTACAATCGGAGGTTCATTTTTAATCAACTTTGGATCTCGAACTCGTGATTTCCCACTTGATCCGATCGGTTGAGCAAGTATTTCTTTCTCTCTGTTTGCCATTTCTTCCATTACACGACCAGAACTTTTCCTACACTTTTCTAAATGCAAGCACAATTAAACTATCTACCAGTCGTTCGCATGGCCCTGAAATATAGGATTGCATAGCCCAATTGTTTGTTGTAGCGATGCAAGTTCACGATCAAGCGCATCTCCATGGTTCATTTCCTTAAAATACCAAAAATCAATCGTTCGTTTTAAGATGGAGGATTATCTTATCTACACGAGTGGCTCAATGTCCATCTCAACAACTGAACATGGGTACAAAAGATCATAATGGTTGAGCACAATAGGGTGAAGAACACCAAACGTGCCGAGTTTGATCTTTTCTCCATTTTGAGAGAGCACAATGTCAGCAGATCGACCAGGGAAAAACGTAGCATTTGAAGATGGCACCATCGTGTAGAAAAGATTCTTGTCATAGCCATCTTCGAGGCTGCATTGAATACCAAGAAGCTGCATTACACGATCTACAAGCCCATGGATGACTTCAAAGCCGTCAGTTTGACCAGTGTAAAGAGCACAAAGACGACGAATGTTCTTGGCACCAACATCCGAAGCATCATCAAGCACAACTACATCAGAAATTTCAAAAAGCTTAAGACCTTCCTTGAGAGACATGCTCTTGTTGTTTTGCACCGTCTTGAGAACGCCCGGAATCATTGTTGTACGTACAACCTACTCTGTACATTGAGAGAGGGATAATAGTGAGAAATGAACCTCGAATTCAATGGTAGCTGGGTTCGAGAGGACAACAGCAGATTTGCCATTATCTTTTTGGTTTAAAAACTTAAAGTTTTCATCATGCGAACATAAACCATGAGTGAGCAATTCAAGGTATCCTGCACGTGAAATTTCATCACGCAAATGATCGACAAGTTTGTTGATCGGTTGAGCTTGACCGATGGTTTGCGTTGGTGGATGCGTCACAGGAATGTTATCATAGCCATAAGCAATACCAACATCTTCCATCACATCGACAGGATGCAAAATATCGGAACGAGTTGGAGGAACTTGGACTTTGATGCTGTGGCTTTCCTTGAGGTAATTTGCTTGAAGTTGCATCTTGACACATAGCTGGCAAATGCGTTCGACGCTTAAATCAATAGGTTCACGAGTACCAAAGAGCATCGATTGAATATCCTTGACTTTGGTGATGACCTAGATACATGTAAATACTGGGATTCACATTAAGATAAATACCTCACGATTCGACATATTTGGAGTCGATTCCTTGTGTCCATCGTTTTCATACACAATTTCAACAGGCTCAACGGTGAAAGGAGCAGCACAATATTGAGAAAACATAGCCACCATTGTGTTCAAAACAACATTAGCCTTGGTGATATCGGTGGCTGTACACTCGATAAATACATTCTTGGTAGAAAGTTTAATCTTCGAGTGTTCCGAATTAATAATCGGTGGAAGCGACAACACTGTGCGATTCTTGTCATAAATGATCTACATGGTCTCAATAAATGTGATCTTTTTGTTTATAAATTACAGGATAAGTAGGGAAATCGTAAATGATATCCGTGTATGGCTTCAAATGCTTGAAATCAGGATTCGTGCGATAATGATCAAGTAATTCGCGAGCATTAAATTCACGTGTTTGAGCCAAAGGTACAAAACGAATATTTTCTGGAGCTTGACCCTAAAGCAATCATAAATAAACATATAATAAATGAACTACTTCATAAGTAAATGGGCCTTGAATTGTATCCAAATCATGCGTTCCAATTGCCACAAGAGTACGACGACGACAAATATTTTGATGAAGTTTATCTTGTAAGTCAATGAAGCTAGCATATCGTTCTGGAGTGAACTTGACATCTCTCAAAATGCACGAGACAACAAATGGACGCATTGTTTCCAAACCCATTCCTTTTTTCACAGTAATCACTTGTTTCTTCTTTGGTTCGACAACACGGAACACTGGTGGTAATTCCTTTTGCATAAACACACGAAGAGCACGTGCAATGCCTTCCACACAAAGTAAATCATATCGATTAGCAGGTACATCAATCTTGTAGATGACTGCATCATCAGCCCCAGATGCAGCTTTGGCACCTTGTTCTTTTTCTTTCATCTTTCGTTCACTCGTGACTTCATCAAGCTCAATACCAAACTCAAAGCACAATTGATCAAACTCTTCATCCGTGAACGATTGACCGATCGCCGCGAACAATTCGTCTCTCTTGACTCCCACCGTCGGCATCTTCCTGCAATTGACTGTCTGCCATACAAAATAACATCATCCGGATATAAGCACCGGATCATAAAAACTTTCAAAGAACATTCTTGTTATAAGTACATTGATGCTAACTAAATACTATTTATCTTTATTAGCCTGCTAGCTCAATTGACTAATATTCATTAATATACTAATAGGATTCAAAAGGTGGATTTAACAATTAGCATTAATATTGTAAAATGTGGATTTACCAATATTCATGAATATGGTAATAGGATTCAAAAGTTAGATTTCCAATATGCATTAACATGGACAGAGGCTAGACTATTGAAGGTGGATAGGAACACGAACAAAATCGACATACATGCTTTGGGGGAAGATTGTGGACGCATCGGGAGAACCTGGTCAGCCACCACCAACAGCAAGGTTGAAGATGATGAAGAATCAATTCTTGGGTAGAAAAAACTTGCTTTTAATGGACCACTGCATTGGGAACTGGTAAGAGTGTTGTAGAGTTGAGAACTAAAATACCAGGATATGGAGGTAGGAGTCCATTCGACTAGATGATAACGTGAGAATGAAGTTGAAGAGCTTACTTGCGTAAACGTGATAGTCATTGTTGTAATTGACTTGAATTGATTCTCCCGTGCGTCCACAAATGTCATTGGCACAATTAAGATCCCAATAACAAACTTTGCCGTTGTGATAGTTTGCTAGATAATTACGATGTGATTTATTGGCATTGCAGTGTACCATGTAATGTTGTTGGATCGCTGCCTATAAACTCCATAACATCAATTTTACCTATTGTTGGCCAACAATCGCTGCCTGTTGGTACTGGCGTTGGTACTGCTGTTGCCGCTGGTGTCGGTGCCGATGTAGTTTGAGGGGTAGGAGATGGTGTCGGCACAAACGTTGGAGCGGGGGTAGGAACTTGTGTTAGGTTTGGTGTAGATGCTAGTGTTGGACCTAATGTAGTGGCTGGGCTGGGAGCTGGTGTAGATGCAGGTAGGGTACTGGGGTTGGAGCGGGGGTGGACATTGGCGTTGGGCTTGGTGTAGGTGCTGATGTTGGTTTTAACGTTGGTGCTGGTGTGGGTACTGGCGTTGGAGCTAATGTAGATGCAGGTGTGGGTACTGGGGTTGGGTTTGATGTAGGTGCTGGTGTTGGAGCTAATGTAGATGAAGGTGTAGGCACAGGTGTTGGTTTTCGCGTTGATGCTGGTGTGGGTGCTGGGCTAAGAACTGATATTGGAGCTGGTGTAGCAGCGGGGGTAGGTGCTGGTGTTGCTTTTTGTGTAGGTGCTGGACTAGGAGCGGTCGTTGTTGGGTACTGGCGTTGGATTTGGCGTAGGTGCAGGTGTGGGTGCTGGGGTCGGAGCTGGTGTTGGAGCTGGTGTCGGCTTTGGTGTTGGGGCTGGTGTCAATATTGGTGTAGGAGATGTCGTTGGCGGCCGTCTCGTTGGCAATGGTAGATGCAGCTGCAAAATCATTTTGAAATGCCAAAGTGGTAAAGCACGACAAAAACAGAGTTCGAATTTTCATGTTGTGGCAAAGCCGACGCTATTCTCCGACTGAAAAGGGGTAATTTGCGAAGTAATTTTGTGTTGAGATTTTGCAGTGCTAGCTCTGGTGTCAGACTTGGTACTGGTCAGCCACTGAACTAAAGTGATTGCATGTTAACTCTACTTCGCTGGATATAATCATATTAGGTATAAATTTACTCCTTATAATGAGGCAACACGATTTGTTGAACGTAAGCAAACCCATGCAAAATATACTCAATTGATTTGCTACTTTTATGAGACTGAAATAGTAATAGTGAATTTTATATTTTACGATTAAAATTACTGTGACTTTTACGCATGATAGTTAATGGTTTCGTTAGCATTGTTTGTATAAACAGCTTCACCCAATACAACACTCGGTACTTGAGTAGCTACAGTTGCTAATAAGTTTTTTTGCTCATAGTAAATATTGTTCATACCTTTTTTGTAGACACGAACATAATCGACGTAAAAACGCTGTGGAAACACTGTTTGATCGTTAGGATTACCAGGCCAATTGCCACCAACAGCAAAATTAAAGATGATGTAAAAGGGTTTGTTGGGAAGAAAAAATTTTGGTTTGCTTTGACACAAGGAGTCATCAAGTTTGTAATACATTTGATTATCAAAGTACCAAGAGATTGATGTTGGCGTCCATTCCACTAAAAACAAAATTAGTTTAATGCAAATTTTCACAAAGTACCAGCGTAAAGATGATAATCATCATTTAAATTGACTTGGGTTGATCCACCAGTCTTTCCACATACATTTGCTTTTGAATGCATATCCGCATTGCAAGTTTGGCCAAAGTGATAATTTCCTAATAACATTAGCTAATTTTAATTTGGACAATATAATACCGTAGATGCTTTTTGGTCGCTTATCGCCAACATATTCCATGATATCAATTTCACCCGAAGTTGGCCAGCAACCACCATTGCGAGGCATTAACCTATTGTTTTCATTAGAATATTTCATTTTAATTACTTCACACCAGAACGCTGGCCAAACTCCTTGGCCTTTTGGCAACTTCATACGTGCTTCAAATCGACCATACTGTTGTGCAAATGAGCCAGCCGAGTCCATTCGACCAGAACGATAATATCGTGTTCCTGCAGCCTGAGAAGTGTATGTTTCCTTTGTAGCTTCGATTACAAGATGTCCATTACGTGCAGTAATCTGATCAGCCATATACACTTGTAGTTCATCATTTTGCACACAGCGATTGTTAGTTGAGCAGTCATTGTGAAGGTGCCACCGTGATTTATTCAGAGTGTCAAAATTGTCTTCAAACGTAAGCTGCCACTCGGGCGCGTTGAAGAGCGTCATATTTTGTGCCATCAAAGGCTGCACAATGGCAAATAGAAGCAATGGAATTAAGCAGAGCATGAAAAATTAAACAATGAACTCATTCCTGTACTTCCTCGACGACTAAATTCTTCGTAAGTCACTTTCATGAAATACATACACCAACACGGAAATATACGTCTATCTTACAATACGTATTAAGACACGGTTCTTTTAAACGTGTCTAGTGGGATTGCTTTTAGTTGTTTGCTAACTTGGTGATTATTGAGTAAAAAGTTGATATGTTTGTAATGAGGATGTAATGTCTTTTTACATCGTATGTTTATCTGATTCTATGATTCTGATTGATAAGAAAATAGTTATGTTTAACGAGATACATAAGTCTGTGGTAAATACTCAACAGTATCCTTCCGTGAGATCGTCTTCCAATGAAGAAGATTCTGATATGACGTCGCTGGCTCGAGGTGCAAATTCTTGTTTGGATACTGTTTCTGCAATTGGTGATAAAGTGACCTCTGGTTCCTCCTCGACTTGCTCAGGTTCTTCGCCGTTCGTAGAATTATAGTATACACGCCACTCACGACTCCAACGTGGGCCCATTGCAGTACAAAGTTCTTCGACTACTTCATCGGCAAGCCACATGTGGTATTCACGAAATTCTTCCAGCTTGACGATTTCGCAGATGTGTTTTAATATAAAAGGTAAACACGCACGCTTTAAATCCATAGCTTGACACTGATCGGCTAGAGCCCAAATCGTTAGACAGTTGGGAATAGTAATTTCATCTGCAAGAAACTTTTCACAACGTTTTTGAAGCTCCATCACACGATACGAATTGGCAGCAAGCATTAGCTCGCCAGCATTAGTCAAGTCCAGAGTTACTTCTTCGGTATACTACAGACACGCTAGCTCATTTTCCTTGGGATTCACGTACCAAAAAATTAATTAACCATTCAAACGTCATATATCCGCAATCTTCAATATCAATGACATCGCCAGGGCCACTAAGCTACAATGCATTTGAGCTTGACTAAATACTTAGCACTCACCAATGTTTTAAAGTAGGCATTTTGTACACTTAAGACGACGCGGTTGGCACCGATAAGCCGCCCCTCAACGACGAACTGAACGTCAATTAATTCAATTTCTCGATCATAAGTTTCCCTCAGAGCAGGACAAGAAATTGCAATATTAGGCTGATAATTTGATGGAAATAAATGTTTAATCGCATATGCCACAGTTCTTTGAGAATAATCGTCTGTCGATTTTAACAAAGTCAGCAGCACGGACAAAAGACCTTCTGGTAATAATTTAGACCATTCGGAGGGATCCATCATGTGCACCAGGGTCATCATCACGTTTCCTTTAAATTTTCCTTTCAAAAATCATGAGTGTCTACCAAGCGTGAAGATAATTACCGATGGCAGTTGATGAAGTCAAACGTAGGGATGCATATAGCATCGTTCTGAAATCATCTCGACTAATATAGCGCCATATATTTCGCATTGCATTGAGGCATGCACGCCATGTTGGTGAACCTTCCTCCATTTCAAGCATGTGCAGAACTGCTCCTTCTAAAACCAATTGAAGACCACTTGAAAGATTGAGTGATAAGCGGTGCAGTGTATTTGCAGCGTGAAGAGTAACCAGATCGTCAGGGCAATGTAAAGCTTGAAGAAGAATTGGGATTCCATTTGACCGAGCTAATA
>JNBS01001960.1:0-30417 GCA_002081575.1 Thraustotheca clavata | reverse complement strand
CATGACAACAATGATTATAATACTCCATGCATATCCAACTTGAGCAAAATTACTTGGCATAGATAGGGAACCGATGCCATAGCAAGTACAAAAGAGTGCTAGGCACATTTTGACATCTTCTTGTGTAAGAAATGCCATTTTTGTATTGTGAGGTCAAATGAAAAATGCTTACTGAGTGTACCCAAGCGCTTTTTGTTCACTCAACATAAGGATGAGTAGCTTGAACAAATGGATTTACTATTTATCCATTCCAATAAACACCAAGACAGAACAAAAAAGAGGTCTCTACATCGTTAAATGTCGCACTATCTTCTAAAGACTAGTGTACTCGCACTGAGAATAGCTTATTCAAGCCTTGGAATGCAACTTTTTCAAGGTTAATCTACATCTTAGTAAGAATGGACAACTCTATGTGGACTTGGGAAATTATACATGTAGTGATTTGAATATTGCTTTGTTTTAATCCACATCCTTTTCATCATTGAAGTCTTCCGTGATACGCACCCTGTTGCGTCCCATGGAGTCCCATTCACAAACCATTTCTTCGCAACGAGCAAATTGAAGCTATTGCAACATGTGTGCAAGTCCAACGTTGCTGTACGCAACACTGTTCCACTCTACATGAGCCAGGCAGTCTTTACACCTTGAAAAGTGCATAGAAAATTGAATTAGGCTAGATTGATGGCTGTTATTGCCTCAGTAAGCAAGCTGTGCTTGTATTTTTTTCCTTAGGGACACTTTTAGACATGGAAAGATTATTGTCACGAGGTGTGGCACTTTTTTGCCTGTCTAGCACCCAATGCTGTCCATAGTCTTCCCTGGGTGACTCTAAGCTTTCTCTAGGAATATTTTTATCTGATTAATTACCAATGCCACTTAATGCAGTAGTATTCTAAGTCTTCAATGCGAATGGGGACAAAGTTATGCTCTACATTAATATGATTTTGTGGGTAGAATGCTCCTTTAAGGCTACAATTAAGCTCTTGAACCAATTGATCTTCATGTCTATCACGGATATATTCATGACAATTTCAGCACTGAAAAAAATGTGATATGGCGTATAATATCCAAGTAATTGGCTATAAAAATGATTAGAGTCCACATATAACTTAATCTACGTGCTGTTAAAAGACTATCTAGAGGTAAAGTTTCTGGAAATTGCAATCTTCATAAAAGACACGTTATCCCATCGTCTAGCTGACTAAGCTCTATTCAGAAACCTGCGATTGCATGCACATTCCTGCTTGTTTATAGCAAATTCAATGCACCTAGCTTACGTCTACACGACAAAAGTAGATACAGTAGAGAACGACAAATATCAAACGCAAGAGCTGTGTGTTTGGGAGCAAAAGTGTTTATGTGAAGCCGATCAGAAGTTGCCATTTGAGTTTGCGTTTTGACACGGTTTGCATCACTTCTAATTAATCAGCTTTGGGAATTAGAAAGACGTCGACGAAACACTTGGTGGTCATGGACACCAAGTGTTCAAAGAGTAGCTTAACCCAAGGATTATCGGGTGCTTACGGGCGCTAAGAGGTACTACGCTGTCGACGAAACAAAACTTGAACAAAAATCCAAATGTTTTCTTATGATTTCAACAATGTGACATATTCATTTCCAATTTCACCAAAGCAATGAAATCTACGCTTGCATTCCTTGTGGGTCTACTTGCTACTGCATCTGCAGCCGATTGCACAACCGAGCAATTTTCTCCAATGTTGGCGTTGGCTAAGGACCCAACAAGCTCCTATGCCTTGTGTGCCAAGGATATGAGCGAAGATCCTGCTAATATGGCAGTCCCAGGTTGGGTACCAACCACTAAAGCTATGTTTCAAGCTTTTTCTACTTCAGCAAATTGTAAAGCTTTTTATACCATGTCCATGACGTTGATGAAAGCTATTACACCACCTTGCTCGCTCACCGTAAATGGCATGGCATTAACCACTGAAACTTTTTCAGCCATTGACTACGATACTGCTGTAGCGACAATGAAAGCCACGTGGAACAGCAAGAGCACTGGTAGCAGCAATTCTACTTCAACAACAACTACTTCCACCACTGCTCCTGCCACAGTCGCTGGACCAACAACAGCAGCGCCAGCAACAACAACACCCAAACCAACCCCAAAACCAAAAGATTGTGCTCCCGATGAGTTTTCGGGTATGCTTGCGTATGCTTCCGATCCAAAGGAATCGTACGCAAAGTGCTCCAAAGATATTAATGAAGATATCACTAACATGGCTAAAACTGGTTGGGCACCAGCTACCAAAGCAATGGTTGATGCTTTCAGTGCTTCTGACAATTGCCGTTCTTTCTACCGAACGTCCATGCAAATGTACATGATGTATACTCCACCATGCATTGTACACCAACTTGGTCTTGCACTTCCAACTAATATTCTTGGTGCAATTCCTTTTGACACAGCAGTCATGACTATGCGTGCAGCACTAACCCGAAAAGCCACCCCCACAACAGCCCCAACCAGTTCATCTACCACCATCGGAGTATCGGTTCTTGTTGTAGTTACCACCGCCGTCTGGGCGTTGATTTAAAGTACTTGATGTGTGATGTTTATGTAATTGCAACTCTACTTTTTCTGTTAATGGGTTCGTGACCTAGTCTTTTCTGCATAAACACGATGTTGCCACCATGAGGTTTAAGGTGTAAGTGGTGGGAAAATAGCTATGGAGAGCTTGGGATGCGTCTAAATATCGTCTATTTCTTCACGTACAGGCAACAATGTTAGAGCGACGCTGGGTGTTAATGAGGAGAACGAGACAGCAACAACAGAATTAGCGAAGAACGCATTGTCAACATTTCCATAACAATGGAGCCATTGACGAAACATTGGTTTTCTGAGTGTCCACTCTCGTCTTTTTTGTTTGCAGCCAGCTTAGACTTTAATAATCTATTACTCTGATCGTATGCGTCTTCTTCTTTGAACTTTAGAGTAAACAGATAATATTGAACAAGAAATACAAGAAATTAGCATGGTTGAATAAACTTCACCTGATCAAGAAGTGCAACCACAATGTCTACAACGAGCGATACGTGCACAGTTGGCTTCTGATGCTTGTTTGTCAATATTCAACCTCGTCATTACAGCGTTTGGGTAAAGGTACAAGAGGATACAATGGGCAGGAAGACCACGTGATCTATCTGATCCATCGTTGTTGACTGAACATAAGCGATCAGCCATCTCCATGGTTCATTCTCCAATTTATCATGGGCAAACCATTTCTTACTCTTGAGGATCTCAAGATGTGCCTTGCACTCTTTTGCTGTAGTTGTGGTATTGGTACACTATCATTACCTGGCAACTATGCACAAGTTGGCTATGCCTGGGGTACACTCTTAACCATAGGCTTGGGTATTCTAAATGCTTATGCAACATGGTGTATTTCAAAAGTACTACTTGTAGCCCCCAAACACGTTAAGACATTTGGTGATATCGGTGAGTTTGCACTTGGTGTTGTTGGGCGTGTATTTGCCAATGTTTCACAACTTATTGTGTGCGCCATGGTGCCCACACTCTTTCTTGTCCTTGGTGGCAACATCTTCACAGTACTCTTTCCACTTACTTTTAAAGTTGGAATTTGGATTTTGTTCATGGGTCTTATGATTCTACCAGTTTGTCTTTTTCCTACACTTAAAGAAGGTACCATGGTGATTGCTGCAGGTGCTCTTGCTACACTCGTTGCTGATTTTGCTGCTATTGCTATTCTCTACCACAATATCAACAAGCAAAACGAAGGTCTTTCGCCACCACCAGCTAACATTACATTTGACCATTGGACAACAGCAGTAGGCAACTTGGCTCTTGCTTTTGCTGCTGGTATTATCATCCCAACACTTCACCGTGAACACACTGATCCATCACGCATGCCACGAGTTATCTGGGTCACCATGGCATTTATTACGATCTTGTTTATCGTCATTGGTGTAGCAGGAGATTATCCTCTTGGTTGTCAAATCCCTCATGGTATCATGGGCAACATCCTCTTCACAATTGCTACTCCATATTTGGGTTTCATTTCAGACCGTGGGGCTGTAATTTTGGCTATGACTGCCATGCAAGCACACAACTTGATTGCTTTTGGTGTGATTCTTTTCCCAGCATTTTTCATTCTTGAACGTGTCATTCTTCGTTTACACCCAGTTCACCCTGAAAACTCTCAAGAGTACAAAGACTTGGAAACTCCAGGTTTACAACTTGAGGAGCATGTCAGTAACACAGAACCTGTTGAATTCCCAAGTCATGAAGCTGCTTTAGCCTATTCTGCCCCACACGCTTACACCAAAGCTTGTGTTTTACGTATTGTATTGATTGCAGGCATGGTTACAGTAGCTTGCATTGGCCAAACTTCTCTTGGCAGCTTGGTTAACTTTCTTGGTGCATCCATGATTTCACTTTGCTGTGTCATTCTTCCAATTGCTTTTTATGTCAAGGTTTTCTGGACAAAGCTCAATACACTTCAGCGTGCCTGGGGTGTACTTACTCTCGTTGTATCACTTGGTATTGCCATTTATGCTTCAGTTGTCACTGCAAAGGTTCTCTTTGGCACTGGTCCAGCTGAATCAGACAAGCGATTCCCATTTTGTGAAGAAAAATATCAAGACACGGTGTACACGAACCGCACCCACTACAAGTACTAAGTGTTTATTGTTTAATTTTACCAGTGCAGTTAATTGTTTTTCAAGTAACATGGTGCTATTTTTTCATTAATTACTCCAAGTGTTGGCTTAGTAAAAATGCAGACACATCATCTACATATCGACTTTTAACATCGTCTTCAGGTTCATATTTCTCAGTCACTTGAGCTCGGATTACTTGAGGTGGTTGGAGGAAAAGTGGTGCAATATCGTAAGCCATTTGCTGATAAAAAATGCACACACGTTTTTCTCCCATAATGAAAAAAAGAGCTTGAGTTCTGTTTGAAAAGAGGGGGTATTCTTGAGAAGCCAAAAGTGCTTCATCTTGTTCAATTGTTGTCCCATATTGAAAGAGCTACGTTGTATATCAAATAGAAGCTAAAAAAGTACCTCTACCTGGACAGTGGCCAAAGCAGCTAAATGCTTAATAACGCGACTTTCATTATCGAACGATACTGGAGGAATTGCATAAGCAGGGGTACGCATGACCAGCATATTAAACTCAGATTCTGTAGCAACAATCAAACGAAGAAAGCTAAGTCCTACACAATAGGTATAGACCAAATCTTAGAATTATTTAATATACCTTCACGAGTATTAGAATCAGCGTGGCAAGTACTAAAGCGTGTATGCATGGAATACACTCCACTGTCATGAAGATATCTAGTCAAAGACAATTAGATAGCGTCTACTCCATGATACTTTTACCGTGTCTTTTTTGCGAATAGGTCGGACGATTCGTTTTCAAATAATTGTAATGGCAGCATCACTTCGTTAGGATTGCGTCCATCTTCTTCTGTATTGTCTTGAACAGCAAAACCATAATTAAGCAGGAATCTAAGTACAATAAGCAAACAAACTATACAACGTTATACCTATGATTGCATTTTTTGCCATAAGAATCGTACACTTGACTTCCTGTAGCGATAGAAGTAAGTGCTGTGATGGTAAATCCACCAGCATCATCGTCAAAAGTCCAACTACAATCCATTATCAATAGAAACTCGTATAAATTCTATACCTTGTTTCTCTTGGGCGATAGTGATTAAGCAAATCTGCGTATGGCACAAGAGCTGCAGTTTTCACTCCATTAATTGTAATTCCAAAATTGCGACTGCAAACAATCATACGTGCCCAGCTAAATCTTTCAAGCGAAAAGCGTGCAAATGATGGGTCAACAGCAACAATTAGATCATAATCTCGTTTAATAGCAGCTTTGCGTTCAACGATTTGATTGAGAATATGCGATCCACGTAGCCATATAAGTTCTTCCTCGGACCAAAAAATTGGCATATTCTCCATAGTTACTGGTAATGAATCATAGTAAGGTTTAAAGAATGATCCATTGCCAATTTCCATATCGGTCAAGAGATACATCATTAGGAAAATATGTTTAGGAGCAGCAAAGTCAATATTTAATAATTTCTGGCCTATTTCTGTAGCTTTACCCATTTCAACAGTAATCAAACACTTTAATGGAATCAACATGACACGATCTCCACTCGAAAATGTATCGTTTGCATGAACACCACGAACTTGTGGTGCATAGGTTTCAATACGTAATTTCTCCAATTCAGCTCCATTAGCTTCGAGCCAACGGGTTAATCTCGTAGGAACATCCCACGCATCCATATCATTAATGTCATCCTTCACTTTCCTTTCTTGTAGTCCTTTGTTGGACTCCAAGAGCTCTGTAAACTTGGTACGGTCTGCTTCGGCCATTACACTTCCAACACCTACTTATCTCCCCTCAAATTCCATATATCCAACTCACATGCGATCTTAAACAAGAAGAACACATTTACATCAAGAATGATAACGTTAATTCATGTCAATCGAAAGGACACTGGCAGTTACATTAAGGTCTTCAGGTCACTACTGACTAAAATATGTCATAGCCGTTTTGATACGGGATGTCATGCGTTATTAGAGGAAATATGACGCTATTGTAGTGGACCGAACGCTGGCTAGAGAAAGAGATGATTATAATACTGTAGGGTGGATATAGAGCATCTTGGGCGTGTTCATTACGTGCTTTGGATAGAGTGCGAATGTTATTCATTGAATTTTACGAAATGATTGTGAAAAATTGAAGTTAGATTGTGTGGCAAGAGGTAAATGAATCGTGGTGGACAACGTGAACTTGGAAATAATGTTCCTCAACCTGAGATGACAAGCAATGAACCAATTGTACTAGCTGAATCAACTATTTCTTCAGGATTTGATGAAAGCAAGGGAATTCAACGTTATTCCTTTGACAAAAACCTTGGTATAAGCGGACTTCTAAACCACGACGACGATTCATCGACTGAAATACCTGGCACTTTTTAAAGAACTCGACTATTTGGTTCACGATTAAAGGCATGAATAGTTATTGTGGCTGGCTATTTTGTATTCCCCAAATAAGAATTTCGGAAAGCCGATTTGCCCATTGAGTCATCGTTTATCGTAAATCAGTAATAAAGATATGCCGCGAGCTTTATTTCATCTACGACTGATACAATAAGCAATAATACAATAGCTCGTCCAATCGATATATTCTCAAACAGCAAGCTTGCCAAATCAAATATCCATTGTAACCACAGTAAAATACCCCCAACATAAAATTCATCCTTTCAATACTGGTATGCCTCTATTGAAAGGATGGCCTGCTTGAATTTTATGTTTCATTTAAACACAAATTCCCTTTCTTTCTTCCAAATAATCAATACTTAAAGTCACTAGTATTGAATTCTAAACCCTAAAATCCCAAATCATCAACTCGTCACAAAGTAAAAAACATCATTAAACATTCACCAAATTCCACAATACAAAATGACAATTTCGTTGTCAAATATTATTCATTTGATCATGTCACTGCCAAAGTCAAACTGCAAATTTACAATCACAGAAAAATATTTTATCAAGTTGCACACTGTATTTTGAGTCTCTCTCATCCAGTGGATACACAGTGGATTTGATTTGCATAATGCTTCAGTACTTTCGCCGACCGATAATGATGAGAAGAATGAGTTCCAAGAGTCATTCTGTGGCTGTAGACAATGCAGACAACACGATTACGTTCACCCCTAAAGGAGACCACACTTCTACGCTAATTTTTATGCATGGGCTTGGTGATACTGCGTTTGGTTGGGCTGATACAATTCACCATCTCAGTCAGTCGATGCCTCACCTGAAATGCATCCTTCCAACAGGTAAATCTACTTAAAGAAAGCATGATATTGATGTTTTGTAGCTCCAACACAGCCTGTGACATTGAATAATGGCATGACAATGCCTTCGTGGTATGATATTCAATCGCTTACTGATCGAGAAGGTGATCCATGTTCTGGCATTGAAGACTCTCGTGAACGTATTCTTGGTGTCATTAACAATGAAATTCAAGCTGGTATTCCTGCTTCACGTATCGTTCTTGGTGGATTTAGTCAAGTACATTTATAAAAAATCAAGTCATTAATGGGATTGTAGGGTGGTGCCATGTCTCTCTTCACAGGATTCCAAATGCAACATGCTCTTGCTGGTGTTCTTGTACTCTCTGGCTATGTACCAAAGGCAGGGGTAATTTATATCAATTGTGCCGTAAAGTATTTAACGATGAAATAGTTTTTTTCTGTTCCTACTGCTCTCAAGAACGTGCCATTGCTCATGTGTCATGGTGATTGTGTAAATATTCAAGTCTTTTTACCACTTGTAAATATTGTTTTAGGATATGGTAGTTCGTTTGAGCTGGGCTGAAAAATCTATTGAAAAAGTCAAGGAACAAGGTGTTGCCAATGTCGAATTTAAAGTGTATGAAAATTTGGATCATGGAGCATCCATGGAAGAAATTACCAAAGTCCAAAAATGGCTTGAAAAGATATTGCCCTAAGTTGATGCTTTATATTTTTGGCAATACAACACTCAACACAAACACAACACTTATATTCGCTTGTCTTTACATTGTATAGGCCGGTCTTGATGGGTTCTCTTGATTTTCAACAGGAACCAGTTTTACATAACTTTCCATACTGTGTTGGGTTTGAATTGGGATACGATTACTTGTAGTCCATCCATCCGAGGGTGTATGAGCCTATGTAGATTGAACTCAATGTTGTTGTTTGCAATAATACCTCTATGGATTCATCGGCCCCATCATTAGGATTTATCGGATGTTGTCCCAGAGGAATTGTCGGTGTGCTTTTACGCAGTACGACTGATGGTTTACGTCTTAATGGACTGCGGATATTATTACTGTGGTTTGAAGCGCTACTAGCTACGTACAATTTTAAAAAATGGTCTTTAAATATAGTTCTTACCACTGAAAATGCTCAAATCTTCATCTTCAGGAAATTTTTCATTTTTTGTGGGCTGTAATAATGTGTCAGCACACATATCAAAACTACGACGTGGTGGTGCTTGTTGATATTGTGGATCAATGCGAGCTTGTTGATATGTTCCAAATGGCACAGAATGATTAGAAGACGTAGCACTGCTACTATGACGCCTTGCATGTCTACCAAAAATGTTAGCCATGAGCTATTCCCATCCACTTACGCTTGCTGGATCAAATCATGGTAGGAAGGTGTATCACTTGGGCGTCGATGGTGTCCATGGGTTGGTGGCAATGTATTGTTGTGTGGAATTTCACCATAATGTTCATACATACGAAAGCGTTCTTCACTGGCAAGGGATATTGTATCTGCCCCACTACGTCTTTGTCTAGGAGTTCTAGCCATTTGAATTACTTCAGGTCCCAAAAGTCTTGGTGGAGCTCTGCTAGTTGGTTCTTGATATTGAGTTGGTGGTTGTTGACGTGGGACATATTGGCTAATACTGCAACTAATATCGGTGATCATAGTGCCTCGATCATCTTCATTTGATTCATCGTCTAAAGGTTCAGAATACAGTTCCGATTGAGGTACTAGACGCATATCAACTTGTCCTCGTGTAGTAGCTGAACATAATGTGCAAATACGAACACGTCGAAGGCCAACATTAGGCAAATCAAGTTCCCAAACAGAATGGCATCGTTTGCAAATAGCTTCACCACATTTTCTGCAAGTATACTTTTTTTGAAAAAAGTAAAAACGTTTGTAGCAAAGAATACACTCCATCTTTTCTCGCATTGATGGTAATTCCAAATCTCCAAGTAATGGTTCCGATTCCAATCGTTGTTCTTGTAGTACACGGTTTAAATTGGACAATGCTGAAATTTTACGTCGAGCCATAACATCACTCATCCATTGTGGAGCTGAGCCTTTGCAATCAATTTCAAGAAAATAATGGCATTCAAGTTCACCAGACTTTCCTGTTTCAAGAAAGACAAAACCCGAGTAATAAAAGCTGCCTCGAATAATTTTCAACGATTCGAGTGGTGGACATGCAGGAATTTTCACCGAGTGCATTGCATGAGCCCATCCACGACGTCCATCAGGCGATGTAAATTCTTCATTACACTAGTAGAATTTAGTAATTTTAAACAGAGAATGCTGAGATACCTCGAGATAAACAAAATCACGATTGTATGAAAATGGAACTGGTGACTGGACACAAGCCCACGTAATGCCGATCGAATCTCTCGGTCGTGCCCCCGTAGGTTGTGTTAAATTATACAAGACCATCGAATCTAGGATATCTCTTGATCGCATAATGCTTTGTCCTTTGTCCACTTTAAACTGTAGCGCGACTTCTTCGATCGTCGCATTAATTTGTGTAATTCCACGATGCAACGACGATGCTGATGCAGTTGTTGGTGATCGAGATCTACTATTTCTCAATGCTCCCGAAGCATCTCCAACGCTAAACAAATCTTCTCGTAATGGTACGGCAATGTTCTTGCTCATACGCACACCATTGCGAACATTTATCGTGGACCATTCGGAATGAGGCGAATACGACGTCTCTATCAATCGCATACATGCCATTCGAGCTACCTGTACGAGATAAACCTCTTCTTCAGCGTCCATATCCGCGCAATGGAAGTAGTCCCGTGGCAGAGGCATGTGATGCTCTTTCATCTTTCGTAATGATAGTAATGTGTCACAAATCATTCACTGTTTCTGCTATACGTCCCCCTTGTCAGTGCACTTTTTATGGTTCGAACCACTTAATTCTAGTATACAAAAATTAAGCTATTTCTTATTCGAGGGGGTGGGGGGTGATGGTATCATACCCATACAAATCGCAAGATATTTCTTAATCAAGGGATTGGGGTAGTAGTATCTTATAGAATGGACTAAATTGATAATTTAGTTAAGTATAATATTTAGCTATTTACTACTTGTACATGCTTTAAAGTTGTTTATTTGTTTGCTGTAGAAAATGCTATAACAAGTCGTCCTGAACCTATATCATTATGTCTGAATTGACAAGAAAAATGATGATTTTTTTACTTTAACATTTGCATGGCTTTAAGTTCTTTTAAAAGGACAATGAGATTCTATTGCTGTTCACTTTATTTTGCTGTCGAGTTAAGTCCTGAGTCATTATGTATATGGAATGGACGAAATAGATGATTTTATTAGTCTACAATTAACTATTTACATGCGCATGGCTTTGAGTTCTTTGTAGAGAGCTACGAGATCTTCTTGTTGTTCACTGTCTTCAGTTGTGGAAGACGCTGAAGTAAGTCGTCCTGAACCTCGTAGTACATCTTGCGTCATAATTTGCATCCGTTCTCTTAATTCAGTCACACGATGTTTTTTATCTTCATCTTCCAACTCGTATTCTGCAAGAATAAACTCGGAGCTTGTTGATCGTCCATTAACAGGAGTCTTTTCTGAATCGGTATGGTTGGAATTAAATGAAGCAAATAAACCAGGTTGTTGTTTACTACTATCAGATCGCCATGGTCGTTCACCGGCAAGTGGTGTAGTTGTACGATTGCCTTCAGTAAGTTGGAGATAAGCTGCGTTAGCTGCAGGTGGAAGCTTCTTTAGTTCAGATGAACGTACACCAACAAGTTTATTGTCACAAAATTGAAATGTTTGACCAGCAGATTCACGAAGTGGACCTGATGCTGTTGATGTACGTGCTGAAGCTGCAGATTGTCGTAATTGAGCAGTGGATGAACGACGATTTTCATCCATTTGACGAGCACTGGATACGAGCTGTTCAATAACTTGCTCTGTGGTTTGAGTTTGGTACAACGGCTGCTTGAGCTCGTAGTTAAAGTTGAGATTTGGTGGTAATGATCCTCGACGTGTTTGTCTGTCAGCATTTACAGTACGATAATTATACTGTGGTGTCGAGTCTCGATAGGATCCCATGTGAGAATCACCGACACTTGAATTATACGATTGCGATAAAGAATCTGCAGCTGAAATTAAACTCAATCGTTCATCAGTAATAGTTGATTTGGGGTCATAATGGTCTGCAGGATGATCCCAATGATCACCTTCGACATCAAATTCGTCATCTTCCGATTCATCATACGCATAATGATCCATGAGTTGATGAGAATCAAGGCTTTTGGACCGACGATAATTGAGGTCTGTCATAGACATACGTGTCAAATGGTCATCATCTTCATTACCTTCTTCAGTAGCAATATATTGCATATTAGATGAACCATGAGCATAATCATGGTAGACTTTAGAACGAGCTGATTGTAGGATTTCTACTGCAAGTGTTTCAGCTGATGCAGATAGAATTAATTACTACCTGAAGACATGTCATCACTTTCGCGCATTGTCGAACCAGCCACAGGAACTCCACCATAAACATTAAGAGCTTGGAGTGTATCCATGTTGGTATATGTAGCTGCAATTGTCATTGAACGAACTCTTGTTTCTCTTGAACAAGGTAAACAAATACGGACATTACGACGTGATTTTTGATGTAGTTTGTACAATTTGTTGTGCATAGTACTACGCATCGAAATATCGACTGTCCACATATTTTGGCATTGCATACACACGACTTCACCACATTTACGACACCTGACCTATTATCATAAAAGTAATTATGATTTTTTCAATTGATAGTAGTTAGTACCTTGTGCCTTGTAAACAAACCAAATTTTTTGTTGCAAACATTACAAAATTCACGTTCAGCTTTTGGTATTAAATCAAGATCCCCAAGAATTTGTTCTTGGCTTAATCTGCGTTCATGCAGGAATCGATTTAAATGAAGTACTTCCGACAATCTTCTTCTTATTGCCAATCGAGACATAAGTCGTGGTAATGAGCCTTTAAAATCAACCATCGACATCATAATTACATTAAGCAGCCCTGGTGTCTCACTTTCAAGGAATACAAGCCCTGAACGTTCAATTGTAGCACGTATTAAGTTCATGCCTGCAAGTGGTGGACAAATTGGCAATGCCACAGATTCTCTTGCTAATACCCATCCACGACGTCCACTAACATCAACAAATTCATCTTGGCACTATAGATTTCATCAAAACATAGCTCAAATACAAGAAGAAATACCTCAACATAGCATAAATCTCGATGTTTGACAACAGACCATGGGGATTTTGTAGCATACCAACGTACTGTGATACTATGCCATGGATTCTCTGGTGTTGGTGGTGTCAATGTATGTAGAACAAACGTATCGAGAAAGTCTTCTTCGTATGAAGCTCCCATGTTTCGAGCATCTTCTGTAGTCGGTCGTTGATAAAATGTAGCTACTTCCTCAATCGTGCCTGCAACTTGAGTGACACATGAGCCCATGATCATGTTATTTTTTCTCGTATTAACCCAATCTCGCTTTGATCGACCTTCATACATCATTGAATGAATCTCCATGTTAGGCAATGGAAGTCCATCAAGCGAGCTTGAGAACCTGCTTGAAATGTCAGGTTTCCCGATTGGCATCCATTGCACACTATCGCCATTCATACGAGCATTTTTGATCAATTCCTTGCATGAAGAACGTGCAATGTGCGTCAAGTATCGTCGTTCTTCCACAGGCAACGCAGGGCTCAAGAAGAACTCGTCAGGCACCGGGAACTTCATGGACGATTCGGTTGTGTCCCACAATCGCCAGAGCCCACACGTCATGTGTAATGCATCTGCCTCCACGTGGTGCACACTGGCGATTTAAGCTTGCTTCTTCCGCCCTCACGCTTGTATCTTTTTATTAGTTTGCTTTGATTATATTCATCCATTGCTTTAAGATTGCGATCGTTAGCAAGGACATTGCCGCTAAATTGATGACGCGTTGGACGTGGCAGTCTGATTTAAGCGAATTTTAAAGATGAAAAATATGTATTTTTTGCATGTCAAAAGTATACTTTAAACGCAGTGGGATGAATGAAATTGAAAGCTTTTCCCCATCGTTTACAGGGTTTAAATGATGATGTTCTTTTCGGAGATGGAATTGCTCTTGGAGATGGTCGTGGCTTTTTTATGATTCGAATTGCGTTTTTAACAAACTCATTGATAAAAAGGCTCACTGGATTGTTTGATGTCTAGAAAACAGATTTCTTTTGGTAGGACTAATGACTGCTACACACAACGAACGAAGTCAGAAAATAAAAAAATTTCACGAAATTGAAGCTCAAATATCAAATGATACGATTCAACATTTTATCAACTTGTTTGGTTCATCAAGCAATCATTTTGTCACGATAAATGCCTGAACTTTTCAAAAATTTGAAAAAATATCACAGCTACAGTCTTTATAGCAATAAAAGCTTTGATAGCATTGTAAAATTTCTTTTTGATATAATCGTATAGGGGAGGAGGTATGGTGCATTATAGTACTTTGATTCAGATTTTGGACTTGATACCATCACCAAAATACATCATTTTTTGTACTTGTTCAGAATGAGAAGTTGCTTCTGGAGGTATGAAATACAATTGCGAAGATGTGCATTAAGCTCTACGAAAACTCAAATCATCCGAATGCACATACGAACACACTAGCGATAGGAACAAATATGCAATAAATTTACTTGGTATCTGTCCATGGCTACCTCTGACGTGGTGAATGATACCATTGACAACAGATAAATATAATCTCAACCAAGAAACATTAACAGATAAGCACAATTTCAAACAACTAAGCGCATCAATCAAAAGCACAACGGATGGAATTGTTAGGCTATGAACCAGGTTTTGTGTTGTACGTAAACCATCGTTTCTACATCAAGTTGACTCAACCATTGAAAGCTAAAAATCGACAAGTTTTTGCATTTAAAAACTCATCTTTCAATCCGATTTAATATACTGTGTAATACTTGATCCTAACAAGACACTTTTCCTTTGAAATCGTCTTAAAGTAAGTGCCAAGTGCAAATGACATATTTTATCATTACAAACGTTGCTCCTCGTCTACGGTCCATACAAACTTCAAATATAACTAAAAAAGTGTACGTACACATATTCATTTTTGATTCGGAAACAACATGACGGCATTTCCTTTGCCACCTAATTTCTTTCGATGCCCAGAGTTATCTGCAGATGAAAAGGATTATATGATTAATTTGGCTCAAAAATCTCTTATTGATCTTGTACACCATTCTCGACTCGAAGGTGGTCCTATTAAATGGACATTAGACTCGGATGAAGAAGGTTTGCAAATTTATATGGGCCATGATCCAACTGGTGTTGGGTCGGAAATGACATTTTTGTGTTCTACCACTGAAGTTATGGCTACATTTGATGAAGCTGCTAGTCTTTTTCGATCCGATACGACTGAATTGTTTCGGGAATATATTCATAATTTTGGTAAAGACATGTTGGACGCACAGAGTTTGTACACTTTAACACTCCCCACACAAGAAAACCCTCGTCATTATATTGGCGTCAAGTGGATGGTACTTGAAACACCACAAGGAATTATGAAAAATCGGGATTGGTGTTATCTTGAGGTATTTTATATCATAATGCTATCTGATTTATATTTGATTTATAGTGTCAAGATGATTTTGTTATTAACGGTAAACGCGGATGGGCACGTTCACTCAATTCAATTAAATTACCTTGTTGCCCAGATTTACAAAATAGTCTTGGACTTATTCGTGCTTCTTTTTATCGTACAGGATTTGTCTTTTTAGAGACTGAACGCCCAGGGTATTTACGTGTTGTTCATGCTGTTCAAATGGACCTCAAGGGAAAGGTTCCCAAGTTTATTGTACGTATGGGTGCACGCCGTCGGGCTAGAAGTATTGGTGATATTGACCATTTCTTACGAGAAAAAAGACTCAGTGGTGAGGTGTTTTTGGAGAAGACCCAACTTGTAGCACTATCAGCTCGCTCAAAATGTTTTCTTTGCAGTAAAAAATTTGGAGCATTCACCAAGAAAAAGAGTTGTCGTAAATGTGGCGAGGTGCTTCAAATCATATCTATTGCAAACTAATTTATTGTAGGTTGTTTGTAGTAGCTGCTCCAAGTACTGGGATATCAATGTCAATGGACTTGGTCGATCTATGATTCGAGTATGTTCTGCATGCTCTGTTGGTACATTTAACAAAGGATTACCACCTCTTATGTCAGCGCTTACTGACAATTTAAGTGAACAAGATTCAGGTATCATAAGCTTTCCGTGGCCATTCTAACAAAATATTTATGTAGTTGAATACGGTAAACGGGTTGTTAGCCATCATAGCCACCAAACACCAAAAATGTCGAGAGCATTCACTGTACGCAAATCAGGTCATGAAGAATTCTCAATGAATATTGCATCCAAGCCACAGTCAATTGAACGATCAAATAATTATGAACCTGAGCCTGAACCACCTATTGTTGCTGCAAATCGTCAACTATTAATTGGTTCTCGAGCAATTAAACAAGAACAACCTTTTGAACCAGCAGCAGCTCCATTGAATCGTGCAGTGCGATATAGCAAAAGACAAAATGACATTTATCGTCCACCTCAAGAAGAATTGCCACACTCTGAAAATGGAAGTCATAATGGAGCTGGAAATCAACGAGCCCAAGATGCTTCTTATCACAGTGAAAATGAATCATTTGATCCACGTCGCTATTTGGAACAAAATCCACGATATCAAAATCAAGAACCACATTATCAAGAACGACCTTCTCAATATCAAGATCAACCTCCACGTTATCAACAAGACCCAAGATATAATCAACCACGTCAACAAGATTCTCGGTACATGGACTCATCATTTAATGATCCACGGTATATCAATGACAATTCCCGGTTCTATCAAAAAGACAAATTTTATGAACAACAAAATCCATACCAACAATTACGACATGTTAATGAAGTCAACGAATTTAATGTACCACAAATGTATTCTCAAGAACGTGAATCCCATCGTCCACAGTACCCAGAAGATCGATATCGACCACCTCAACAAGAACCATATCAGCAGTCAAATTCGAGTGATCGAGATGATGATCCATCGTTCAGCTCCAGGGCTTTTGCACCATTAAATCCTCAAACTTTAGCTGCTTTCACAGCTCAAGGCTCAGCTAAACCTGCTGGAGAATTTATGGTGGACCCTTACTATAATCCAAGACGACAACCTCCACGACACAAATATGAAGATGATTATTATCGATATGAACAACCACAGCCAAGGTATTATGAAGATTATAGACGCCCAGTGCCACGTCGAATGAATGAATATTCATATCAAAATGATGACTATCGAAATGGCGCCTATCGAAATGATGATTATCGCAATGATGAATATCGTAATGGTGGCAATGGCTATCGATACAATCCATTTGATGATTATCAATATGATAATCGTCATGAAGGATACAATCGATATGAACAACCACCACGACGTCCACCGCCACAATATAATGAGCCCAATTTGAACCATGAACAACCAAACCAAAATCAACCGCCTCCAAATCCAAAGGAAGACGCCAAACAGGAAAAGATTCAAGAAGATGATTTAAATGCTTTGGCAGAGCAAATGAATGCACTGGGTTTGCATTTGGATCCGAAAAAGATGACCCCACAGCAACTCCAAGCCCTTTTTACTCAATTGCAAAAACTTAATCTTGATGAACCAGCTAAACAAGGATAAAATACATCAATACTATTACGTAAATCAATGAGCAATTTGAGATTTTGTAGAGGAAGTCACTGGGAGATGCCCAACTACAAACTTGACAGCAATCGCCCCAATGGTTAACACTGTAGCTGTTGTTGCAAGTAGTAAAGCAATATTGGGTGGTGGGGCCATGAGATAACCATTGACAAATTGGGCAGTGATTGCACCAAGTCTTCCAACACAGCTAACCATGGACATTCCCATAATTCGTACATCAAGAGGATAGGCATTAGTTGAAACAACACCAAACTAAAATTTATCAATTACACCAGAGAAAATAATGGGATTTTACCGAATTCCATGATGATGTCATACATGCATTAAAAAGGCACGCACAGAATACTACCATTCCAGGTTTATGCTCACGATCAAGAGCAAAAAGTAGTGCGGATAATGCAGAGAGTGCCAAGGAAAGCATCAATAAACGACTACCTCCAAGGCGATCTACCATTGTAAAGCTATTTGCTTGGTTGTCAAAATGATATCATAATATAACTAACCTAAATAGATTGCCGGGAAGATTTGCTCCAGCATAGAGAAAAGCATTCGCATAGGGATTAGAAAGCCCAATTGTCTTGAAAAGGGATGTAATCCAAGTGGAAATTCCATACGAGCCTATATATCTTTGAGTTTGATTGCAATATACATTTTATGTACCAAAGCTCATAGCAAACGATACGATAAAGAGGAAAATCGATATTCGACGTAAGGAATACGTTGACCAAAGTGCCATAAATCTCTGGTACACGCTACTTGTTGAAGGACCATCAAATTTGACATATTCTTGTGCTTTCAACCGTGGTCGTCTGGTTTCTTTGTGTAATTTCAGAATAGAATGCAATATATTTGTTGCCTTGTCAACATTGCCTTTCGATATCAAAAATCGTGGACTCTCAGGAACGAAAAAATATGTTAATACAAATGATAAACCTGCCGGAGCACCAGCAAATGCAGCAAAATGTCTCCACGTAGTTGGCAATATTTTCTCTCCACCCAAAGTTTTTCCAAGCATAAGCCACGCTGCTGCAGCTGTAATAATAGAGCCCTACCAATTATGTAAGCAAACGATTATATCAAAGCTAGATATACAATCATCCAAAAACAACAAAGAATCGTAACATATCGTCCATGAGCTGAAGGAGGTAAGTGCTCCACGCAAAGGGCAAATAGGCAAGAAACGATGCCACCAACACCTATATTAGCTTAGATCACAATTGCAATTACAAGACAATACCAACACCAGCAAATGTGCGAAAGATAATGAGCCACATAATATTGGGAGCTGCTGCTGATAAAAGTGCTGAAATCGAATTAATTGCAAGGTTAATTAACACAATTGGTCGACGTCCATAGGCATCGCCCATAACTCCACCCAAAAGCCCCCCAAAAAGCATTCCAGCAAACACAGCAGCAGTTAAACAGCCTACAGATACGATTATATAATGGCAAAGAAAACAATAGTACTAGACTCCCAAGCTGTAATAGGATCATCATATACTGCCAAGATATAACCAATTGCAAGAATCTCAACAGCATCAGCAGCATTGCCAAGGCCAAGGATTCTAATACAAATTTAATGAAAAATATCTAGAACTCCTTACACGACCATGCGTCGATGGAAATACCCACAGCCAATGGCCTCTACCTCCTAATCAACGCACTCATTGACAGCTTCTCAGCGCAACAGTTACCTCGTTGATGTCCACGAGCTCTGCATCCACAGGAATTAACATCGCATCGTCCAAGTCTTCGCTCATTATGTTGCCAAATAATGTCACAAATGGAATCAGTATCATGTGCAACAGGCTATTTTTAGTATGCAGGATAAGAAAAGTAACGAACTGAATAAGATATCAGTCATAGTTAACACAATGACGTTATGACGTTAACATAACCTCTTTTCATATTAACCTTTGAAATAATTAAGAAAGCTAAATGTTATTAGCTTTATGAGATGCTAGGAACTAATTGCTGGTGAGTTGATGGATGAAAGAAGTAATTTGGCAGCAGATCTACAACCATCATCGGGATCCCATTGTTGGATTTGGCCCAAATAAGGCACGAGAGAGGATTCAAGGTTGAGTCGAGCAACTTCTTCTTTCCAAGCAAATGTTGGTAGAACCAAAATGACACGACTTAAACCATATAGCACCTATTTCATATAAGTTGAAGTATTTAAAAGATATATCGACGTACTTGACGACGAACACTTGGGATTTCATGCATTCTTTGAGACCAAATGAGTTCAAGAAAATGTTTTGCCATTAATATTGTTTGAGGACCATGACGACCAGAGGCTTCTAAAACACTAGCCAATGTACGAAATATGTGAGCCATAAGGACGTGATCTAATGAATGTAAAGAGCCTTCTACTACTTGGGATCGCAGAGGGCCAAAGAGAGGATAAAAGTATAGCCCAAGTAGAGTTTTGTCCTTTAGTTGTCCAACGGCAGAAGAAATTACGTTTAAAGTATCAAGTTTTACTTGAAAGATCTTTTCAGTGTCAAAGACTTGGGCTGCTAAAGTTGGAAGCGATTGCTTTGGAGCTTCTAAAACAAGTCCAGTAAGAGATTCATTTCGCAGTGTATCAAAGTGTGGTCTACAGAAGAATTAGAATGAATTTGACAAAGCAAGTTAACGTTTGGAAGGAATCATCTAGTCTTGTTAATGCTTGACAGAGCTCACGTGCCATGTCAAATATATCGTAAGGATGCCGACGAATGATTACAGGTAGAGATTTTAGAGCAAGTTCAGACTTATCTCGATCTTCATCTTGTTGTAGTCCTTCTAGTGCCTCCAGCAAATAAATCATAGGTTTTTCCTAGTTCAAATCAGATAAGAATCTAAGCAATGAAGTATACTGCTTTGGTATCATTTTCTTCATCATCACTGAGGTCGTAAGCTTCCAAGCTTATTTCCGAAATAGCATCAATATTTTCCAAATATTCATTGTCACTATCAACAATTTCGTCCGGATCCATCTCTTCGTTAATCTTGTTCGTCTTTTCAATTCGTAGAGTTCGTATATCTGGAATAGAGTCTTCGTCTATGGTTTCTAATATTGGCAATTCGCTTTCTTCACATTGAATTGGTGATTCTGGGCTGATTATCTTGGATAAGGCAACTGCAACGTGCATTCCCCATTGTCGAGAGGCATTTAAACTTTGATTCAAATGATCCTACAATCAATTAACTCAAGGTAACACTGGCGAAATTACATTGACTCCTTTGCACAAAGGCCCTATCCAATTCATATTCTCGAGGACATTCTTTGCATTTGAATAAAGACTTGGAAGGCGTGCAAAAGAAACCTCAATAAATTGAGCAACAGTCCCAACTACTAGAGCATCAGTAACCGAAGCAAATCCGAAGCTCCAGCGTTGAATTACAGTGTCAAGCACTGAAAGAATAGGCTCTGCTGTCTATCAAAATTTTCCAATTTCTTGCTGTACGTTGTTAACTACCTTTGCTATCGTAGTGTCAATTTTATCGCCATCACCAACCAAGAGAGTCACGAGATTATCAATGGCATATCGTGGCAATGGAGATTTGGCATGTAGAATGAGCTTGTTGCTAACAACGTGCTGGAAAATAGCGTTCATGCGTACGTATTTTGGTAAAAGCTCACTCCACTGAATTTTTGTCTCTAGTACAAGATAAATAAACGTAAAAGATTTGAGCAAACGTTGACGTGGCTGTCGAAATAGCTCAATGACGAGAGATTCATAAGTTGTGGATGGTATACTCTATGAAAACTATATGGAATTCACATTATTGAAGATACCTCAAGCCAAGAATAGTGCTTTCTTGGAGGAGTACACGCAGAAAGCCAAGCTACGAAAGAGTTAACATGGATGTAACAAGGGGCTATAACATACCTTTGACAATGCTTTTACCTTGTCCTACACGTACAAGCTTTGGCAGAAGCACTTTTGCTAAATCAATACAATTTGTTCGTTCTGTTTGATCAATGAATGCTTGTGCAAGAGTAGAGTAATAATTCTGTCGTTCAATCTCTTTTGGGGTATGTTTAAGCTGAAGATTATAAACAATATCTACGTTAAATAAGTAATTGTCATGCGTACCAATCCCAATACCTGGCAACGAACAAAGTCTAGTGACCAATGACTCAATGGAATACTTTTTTGACTATAGTCATGATTGCACAATACGTTGGTTTAATAGCACGTACCATATTTGATTGATTTCCAATGCTTTGATACAATATTCCGATCCCATCATTGTCCAAGAATATCTTCAATTGACGTACAGCCATTTCATGCGATGTATTGGGTAGTTGACGCTTGCTAGCAGTGTCCACAAGTACTGTGAATAGATCCTGGATATTTCCACGTGCTTGTGCAGCTTCCAACGATAGAAATGACTCTATGGCTGGCACAAGGTTGCCAAAGCTTTCATTAACACTGGTAGTAATCCACGCAGGAACGACCACAACAAGCACGTGCTCTATCATGTCTTTGTATTCTTCAACCACAAAGATATTGGTATTCTTTAGCAGATTAATCACAGCATCAACGTCATAAGCTTCTTCTGCTGCATGGAGTGCTTCCTTCCATTGTATCATATCTAAAAATGTTAAAAATGGCATTTGCCATGAATACCACATTTACATTATTTTGATTTTCAAATTATCAGTCAACATGTTGATGATTTTCAAGTATTTTGCTCATTTGCTTTTGGAGACGCAATCTCTTTCATTTCACGTGTGAGTACATCAATACGATCCTTGAGTTTCTCTTTATTGTTTTCTTGATAAATTGGGATTCTACACCCCATTAATTCTGTACATCAAATCGGTTCATCAAATATTAAGTAAGTCTCTGACGCCCACTTTTCAACAGTATGTACCAATCCCCAACGACAGATTCAATTCGGTATAAAGCATTTGCACAACTAGTCATTGCTCGGATATATAATTTTTCCCAATTGCGATCCACCGTCTTGTTCATAATCGCAAGCAGTAAATTCAATAGTAAAACAACCATAACAACACATTGACACATTCTCAAAATCACACCAACAACTTTTCTCGACTGACTGAGAACTACTGTGCCATCTTTATCTGAGGTGAATGTGTCATATCCATTGTCACCATACAACACAAAGTATGTTGAAACAAAAGCTCTTCCAAATTGTATTGTAATCATCAAGTTTTTGTTCAAAGATAAAGTAAAAATGCACATGTAAAGCCAAATTGAAAGACCCCATAAAAAAATAAGAAAGTCTCGAATATCTTCAAGTACATCTTTGATAATTGGCAACAAATACCCGGTAGTACTAAATACTTCCAAGAATTGCATTGTTAACGCCCATTACCTGATTGTGCAAAAAGCCCCAAGACAGAAATAAATATCAGCGAAGGTTGAACTTTCGATTTGGCTTAGTTGGTAGTAGACTTGACACAATGCAAATGGATATGCAATAATAAAATGCGTGAGAAGCTGTAATTTGTTCGTAAAAGATCGAAAGTATTTCATGAATAGTATTGTAAACGGGACAAAGAAATTTTTGTGAAAGAAAGGCAACTGGTTTCATCATAGGCACGAAAATACAAAAAATTGCTTTCAGTTTTCATGTCATAAAACTCAAGCTTCAAATAATATGTTCCACAAAAGGTAAGTACAATGGATGTGAAATACATAGTGCCATAAGTGAATTTAGAGACAAAATGCTGGACTCATTCGAGGAAGTAGGAGCCGAGCAGACAATTCCAAGGCACAAAAAAAGGTCCATAGTAATGTCGATAGAAACAACGAGCGACGAGCTGAGGCTTTGTGAGCATATAATTCAGTAGTTTTTGAGTTCCCAAACTTTCGCTGTGTTAATTTAAGTAAACGACTGGGCTCAAGGCGATAAACGTGTATGATACCAATGAAACAAAAAATTACTGTAAAGGACCAAAAAGAAAATATTGCAAAGGACCATGCATCATTTAAACTTTCTTTCCATTCCTCGTCAGTCAAGTTTTACTTTTAAGTTGGTGAATATTTCTATTCATCTTGGAGGATAAGAGGATTTGAGTCATTGCCATGAGCATTAAAAGGTATAAGAGTAGTTAATGATAATACGAACGAGACGCATATAGCTCCCAAATAATATCAAGTACACACATCATCACCAGGATACTGCAAACATTTTAGTTTTGCTTCATTATATGATGGTAGAATGCTCTCGTTTAAAATAGCTGCCAAAGGACTGTTTTTGTATTTTTCCACTCCACAAATTTGTTTCAAATATTTCAATACCTATCAGTTGTAGCAAAGTTATTCAAATAATGGTATACCAACTTTGGTTCATTTTCAAGAAGTTGGCAGAAAATTTTTCGTTGTATTCCACGTCGACATCAGATTTGTTTAACTTTTTTAGTTTTTATCGCAAAGCTTTCCGAAATGGATGATCTGAATCATTTGATCGTAAATATCTTGGCGAATAAGGTCCACACATGACATATAACTAAATTCCAGGCTATAATCCAACGGTGTCCTGCCATAATAACCTTTTTTGTTAATATCAATCAGGCTGACATTCCAAAAATATAATTTTTAATTGATTGTGTGCTAGAAAAAAAATCAATTAATTGTTTTAGACATTCATCACAATCAATTAATACAATTAATTGCATAATTGATACTACGTAGTACTTCCTTCTCGAGCAGACATAAACATCAGCTTTACGGTGTCAATCCCCCAAATATGCATGTTAGAATGATGCCATGCTGCAATTGCGACGAAGATGGTCTCCTTTGACAAATGAAAAGAAATACAGATACCCAATTCCCCAATAATAATGTTTTTGATAAGTACAACATATCATTTATTTGTGGTTTACTTGAATTTCCTCGTTTTAAATTCACATATTCAGGGTGGGCTCTTACGACGTGGTTTTGTAGATTTTTATATCCTTGCGAACTTTTAAAATCACCACTCCACTCCACCCGCATGCATACACAGAAAACTTCGTAGACCACGTCTTGTTCTACTTTTGTATCTTTGAAAAGGGAAAATACCTAACAAACCAATTGTTTGCCCTTTAAGACGACATGATAGTTTGGAAATGAATAGATAAGATAAACATTTCATAAATAGTCTATTATAGAGGATTAAACACATCGAACAACATGCTACAATTACCACAAAAATTATGACATTTTCACAATAAAGAATTGTTTTTCGATTAGCCAAACAATCAATTATTTTTCACTACAATAACAATTAATTGTTTTCGCAATTTCTGCAATCAGCTTATTCTCAAGCAAACTTTTCACTACGTCTCGTTTCCACATGCACGAGCGAGTTTGTCTTCCATGTCATCATCAACGGGAATTCCAATTGAATCGCCCTTATCGTTGTTAGTATGACATTCATCGTTTCGCCTGCCAATTTCATCTCCACCAGGAAATCCTACGTAAATGGCAGTCCGTCATCAAAATAAAAAATGATTTTGTGGTCTACACCATGTTATGGTATCAGCTGAAATTGAGGTGATCACTAATCCTTTTGATTTTTGGGGGGGATAGTTTATGTTGCGAAGGATGGTGCGTTGACGAATTAGGAGAACAACATAATTGGATTGAAGGGTAGAGTTCTCTTAGATGCTACTGTTATGTACACAGTACGCACAGTACAAATACAGTATTGTGCGGGATTCATAAAACTTGGGGACATCTTGTGTGGGATTGATAAAAATCAAAGGACACGATGACGCTATCACAGTACGCAATGTGCAAATCTTGTGTGCAATTGTTAAAACAAAAATTGAACATCAATCAAAATCGTTTAGCTAAGAGCTTATCTGAAACAATTTTGCATGGAGTGAAAGAATTAGTGGTTTGCATTGGGTACACCGCAAACCAACCCATTATACTGTTATAAACCACATTTGTGTCGTAGATTTGGCGAGATACAATCTTTATGAAAATAACCCAAAATGCTTTATGATAATATGTACCTATGTATGTACCTATGCAATTGGGTTCGGTTTAAGAGTAATCGGTCAAAAATAACAGAGTCAAGTCGTTGGCCATGCTTTCTAAACATTGAACTTTTATTGCACTCGCTTTAGAAAGTTTCTCCAAACTCTGAAATTCATGAAAAATCAATTACTGTATTACATGAATTTGTATTGAATCTTCTTGTGAACTTGGCACAAAAATTCCACGTACGATACTTCATTCTTTGTGCGATCTTCTACGAGAGCACTCATAAAGCGAACACTTCGCCAGTCCTACGCATTTTAAGTACAAAATAAAAAAGAATAAGTGTATATACCGTCTTGGTCATGATTTCTAGCGGCTGCATCACTGGAATTTGGGACTGGAGATGGCGAACAATAGCTCGCACTTGCTCTCTTAATGGCCCAGCATCACTTGCTTCGTCCACAAGGTTCACAGGCTACAATATTATTTAGGAAAATTATACGATAAAAACAGTACCTGCTCTGCAGTATCAACATGTTCCATACCAAAGAGTTCAAGGAGAATGTGTGAAGACACTTTAGCCCCAACAAACATGTACATGAATGTTGCAGAGTGCAATAGGAAAATGCCATATTCTTCGAGCTTTTCTGCTGTTGGTGGCAATGGGGCAGGTAATACCATGTTTCCTTTATCATCCAATGTGCCACACTATCAACATTATATGAGCTCTACTTGTCAATGACAACTTACATCTTCAGGCATATCGTGGAGAGGATACATCTTGGGATAGACAGCCGACACTGCTGCTTCCACAGGAAGACTGTTAAAGTGAGCAAGTAAACAAACACGTTCATCAGCACGAACATCGATAAAGCCTCGTGGTGGATTGCCCATTATGTTTGTACGTAAACCACGGCTTTTAAGAGATGCCAATGTATAAAGTGGTAAAAGTTTAAGAGACTCAGGTAAAATAAGTTGTCCAGAAGAGCTGTTCGAAGCACAGTGTTTGCGATAGTTAAAGAGAACATTGACACAGTCGTCAACCAAACGCTCTTTCACAGCTTGGCCATTAGCTCTGCTATCATATTAGAAGTGATCATTGCAGTTTTAATTACCCCATGATCGAACGATCAGTGATAACTTTGGCAGACATACGTTGCCAAATAGCACAAGTAGCATCCAAATCAGCATTGCGAAAGACATTTGTGACCAAATTTGCCACCTACACCATAGTAAGTATAAATTCGATAAATGTTTAGTCACCGGCAATGCAAGATTGTGAACTCGAACAACACGAGCGCCATCGAGGCGAGTGTAAAGAAGAGCTGCTTGGATATAAACTTCACCATCAAGTCTGTCATCATAAGCAAAAGAAACACCGATTGCGTGATTAGCATCAATGCTGGAAAAGTTCATTTCATCCTCTGAAGTCGTAGCAAAAGCTCCGTATAAAGTATCAACACGAAGGCCTGCAGACACACGAATCTTTAGTACTGCTTCAAATCCGACGTTCTTCGTTAATTGTTGAGATAACAACCGACCCAAGTAATCAATATGCTCCGATTTATCTTTTTCGAACTGTGGTAAATAATAGGCACGACCACCAGTGAGTTCACAGACGCGAGCAACACTAGACGATAATGAGTTTGTTGTTGAAATGTACTTACTTACTCCGCAAGATCACTGAAAGGATTAGCAGCACTTATGACATCAACAGTAACGTAATGCAAAGCACATTTGCGAGCAAGTTCTTCATAATGTGGGTTGAGTTTTGGGCTGCGAGTATATAACTCGACTTCTTTGGTTGTACCATAATGCGATGCTGGCTCTTCTTTGGTAATCTTACCAACACCAACTCGTGGAGGACCAGCATGAAAGACACAGATACGACCTAATACATATCAATACACATTAAATAAATATGAACTACCGCCAGATGTGCTCAATGTGTCAATTACACTTGTAAGAGCCGATCCAGATACAGCTTGATTCTTGTTTGTTTCTGAAAAGAGTGTTGTGATCTATATCACTTTGAGTCTAGCATTAATCAAATGCCAATTACCAATTCAGAAAGCTCAGTGATCTTGTCCATGCAATTTGGGGCATTTAGAGGCAAGCACCAGCTATCAAAAGGAAGTGGAGCAGCAGGATCATCAACGTCAGGGCAAACACACATTGAAATGGATGATTCCTTATCCATCCGATAGTAATGAACCTAGCAAATATTATTCCATGGCCAATGGGGGTACACAATTACCGCAGTATCAAAAGTGACAAGCCCAAACTTGGCACGTGGGTTTAAAGCAAGTCGAGGTACAACCTCTTGGATAGCATTAAGCACACCTTGAACAAGTCCTGATTGGAATGAGAACAGAGAAACATCCAACACAAAGACAACAATGGGTTCTTGGGGAGGGCGGACTGCATATCCTTGGGGAACAACGAATTCTACGGAACCGCGAGCAAGTTCAGCTCGTTCCATAACATCTCGACGACGTCCCATTTGATCAACACTGCAATAGTATTCTCGAGGAGTCTCATTGTGAAGTGTACAAATATTACACACAAATTTACGCCCTAAATAAAATATAAGTCTGGAGCTTGTTAGTAAAAGAATACCAGCTTGAATAAATTTGGTAAACGAGTTAACATAAGCTCGGCAGCGAGTACAACGAAGAGGTCCAGTTGGTCCAAAATCCACTACAGGAAGTTGATTTTCACCAGGAGCAAGTGGGGCAAGTGGGCAAATAACAGCACTCAATGGAATTCCACATTGCTTAAGCAAATCATTCGATTCAGGCACATGATTTAAAGTTGGTCGAATAAAGCGTGGATTACAGCACCCTTCGTCAACACACACATACAACGATGTTGCAGGTGGTGGCATTGTCATAGTGTGGCCTTTAGCCACATACGTAATTGTATCAGGGCTCACATGCGGACGAGGGATTTGAGTTGGATCAATACGTTGAGCTGGAGTCTGTGGCTGCTGAACAGGATTGCGAGCTGGGTACTGTTGGTTTTGAGGAGGGAATCCTGGTTGATTTTGCTGTGGAAAGCCTGGTTGACCAGGGTTTTGAGGTGGGAAACCAGGTTGGGCAGCATTTTGTGGTGGAAAACCAGGTTGAGCTGCATTTTGTGGGGGATAGCCAGACTGGGGAGGATTTTGGTGTGGGTATCCAGGCTGAGGAGGACCTTGATGGGGATAACCTTGTTGAGGTTGATTTTGTGGTGGAAATCCTGCCTGCCCAAACCCTGCTTGGGGAGGTCCATTTTGTTGCATAAAACCTTGCTGTACTGGGCGAGGTCCACCTTGTGGTAATTGTTGTGCTACTGGTGGTGGTTGCATGTGCTGGCCAGGTATAAAAGCACCTCTTGGCTGCATATTTCCTACAGGAGGACCTGTTTGTTGGGGTCCTGTTGGTGGTGCCATTGAAGTCTGATGAAAAGGTGGCCCAGGAGTAAACTTTGGTGTTGAATTTGGTGCTGGTTGCATGCCTATAAAAGAAATAAAAAATGATCCTCTTACTCAATAAACCGTTCGCTGAAGGTGGTCCATGAGATGCAAAACCTTGTGGAGGAGCATTCATAGCATTAGGTTGAAATCCTACAACATTTTTTGTAATTTTCAAATAGAAATTCACAACTACCTCCAGGTCCAGAATTTGCAGAATTTGGCGCCAATCGACCTAAATTCATCTTTTACACTAAACCACTCAATTCAAGCAGTACCTCCAGAAGGTGGTCCATAGTTTTTATTCGATCCTGATGGTGGTCCATACGAACCGACATTATTATTGTTTCCAAAGCTTGGTTGACCTCTCGCTCCATTACTAGGTGGTCCAAATTGACCATTTTGCGAAGTTGGTGGGCCTACACCTCTATGAATTTTCAACATTCCCACTACATCATTACCTTGCGCATATTGTCCTCGTCCAGGATCTACACAACTCATAATCAACAATGTGTCTATATGGTCAATTTTTTACGCTGAAAGGAAGGGGGACCTACAGATCAAGTGAATTCAAATCAATCCAATTCTCATATACCTAAGAATGGTGCATTGCCTCGTGGGTATTGTCCACCTAATCCCATTTTCTTTAAGCTTTTCTCGTTGATCGTATCAGTACCTTGATGTGCCATGCTCCTTCACACGAACTATTGACGTTTGGTGGCGATATCTGATTGGTTTATTTTTTGCATTGTTATAACAGTGTTACATATTTGTTATAACCTTGTGATAGTAATGTACAAATTTTTTGATGATAAATTTTGACACAATTGATGTCAGAATGATGCATGAAAAATCTGATCATTTTTTATAGATTAAATGATGCAATAGCGTGTACTTAAAAGTCACGTGGGACGCAGGAAGCTTAGCGTATCACTAGCACAAGTATTCAAAAATTAATTGACCAAGTAGGACTTCAATTTCGTAATGGACCCACTTGCCCATGACTGAACCCGATAGCTAACTAAATTCTCCATGTCATTCCTTCTTGTGGACATTAAATTGTCTTTACACACGCGACATGCTACCGATTGACGTGACGCGTCACTCGACACCAGATTTGGCTAATGAGTGTACAGTTGGAATGAGTTTTTTCATTCTTGCTTTAGCACAATTGTGATGAAGAGTCTACCAAGTGTCTTTCGTGATCCTCCTAAGCTCAGCCATGATGATAAAGAGTGTTTACTTGAAATGGGCCATGAAGCTTTAACAGATTTGATTTTAAATTCACGAATTACGAGTAGTGCAATTGCATGGACACACCACTCAACCTTGCCATGCCGAACTCGTCTTTACTCTGCAATTGATTCCATTACAAGAGATGCGATCTATTGTGGGATTACAGAGAT
>JNBS01001958.1:0-11103 GCA_002081575.1 Thraustotheca clavata | reverse complement strand
CAGTCACCGACGCTCCAGCTCCACCAGCACCAGTCACCGACGCACCAGCTCCTCCAGCTCCAGTCACCGATGCTCCTGCTCCTCCAGCTCCAGTCACCGACGCTCCAGCTCCACCAGCACCAGTCACCGACGCACCAGCTCCTCCAGCTCCAGTCACCGATGCTCCTGCTCCACCTGCTCCAGTTACAGATGCCCCTGCTCCTCCTACTCCAGAAAATACTTGCAAGTCGTACACAATTGCTCTTGGTGACTCCTCGTGGAAGATTCTCGGTACTTTCTGTTCTGGATTTGAAGGCAAGTGTGTTAAGGATGAAAGCCAACCACATATTACTGGCGACGATGGCAAGCTCTGCCCAAGCTACCTCCGTGTCGACTCTCAAATTCAAGTATGCTGCACCCCAGAGTACCCTTATGTGCCACCAACAGATAACGATGAAGTCCCAACTCCAGCTCCAACCAAGGGTACGACTGCTCCAACTGTTCCAGTGACTGATGCACCTGCTACCCCTGCCACTGATGCTCCTGCCCCATCCACGGACGCTCCATCCACACCCGCCACTGACGCCCCTGCTCCACCATCTACTGATGCTCCTGTCGTCACCCCTGCTCCAAGTGATGATGAAGATGTACCTACCCCTGTCCCAACTAAGGGTACAACTGCACCAGCCACTGATGCTCCTGCAACTCCTGCTACTGATGCCCCAACAACTGCACCAACTGATGCACCAGCTCCTCCTGCTACCGATGCTCCTACAACGGCACCTACTGACGCACCAGCTACCCCTGCTACTGATGCTCCTACCACCGCACCAACTGATGCACCAACTACCGCTCCTACTGAAGCGCCAACCACTGCACCAACGGACGCACCAGCAACCCCTGCTACTGATGCACCAACCACAGCACCTACTGATGCACCAGCTACCCCAGCCACTGACGCTCCAGCTACCCCTGCTACTGATGCCCCAGCCACACCAGCTACTAGTGCACCAGCTCCAGTGCCTTCCAGCGGTTCCGGCTCGGATGATGACTGGGAGCCACCAACACCAGCTCCAACAAAGCACACCAAGACTGGTAGCACTTCCTTGACTGGTGACATCACTGTCGTCGCTCCAGTTGTTGCCACTGCTGCCGCAACTGAATCCCCAGTTGACGTTACTTCCCCATAAGTTTCGTCCATCAAACAATGGCACCAAGTAATCTAGCTTCATCCCCCAAATGTTGCCCGATTAGTTAGGTGTTTAGTTTTTGTCAGAAAATCTCTTAACTGAACCATTGAGTTGGTCTATTTTTTATCGTTGAATCTTCTCAAGTAGTTATCGATAGAACCTGCATGAGCCAAGTAGCAATCCAGCAAAGTTTCCAAGACTGCTTAGTTCTAACACCATTGTGCAAATTTTGAGTCAGGAAGCCGTTTATCACTCATCCCACATACTACAAACTGTAGCCTAATTACCTGCAAGAGTACTAATCTGGGTAGCTATATGCTGTAAGATAAGTTGATTAAGAATATTAAAGGGGTTTATAAAACAAAAGTGTATTTGATAGATACTTTTAAGCGATAGCTTTACCAAACTTGAAGGCCCATTTTTGGTTCGATTGGTTCTTGTCACAATATTGCAAAGTGATTCCACCAACAGCACCAGCATTACCCGAACCAGCAAGGCACAAACCAAGGTGTCCTTGATGGAACCATTGCCCAGTCACGTCGTTGTAGAGCCAATGTTGGTTAGAGTTGGTTGGGTCACACGAGTAAGTGTGCACAGTGTACGAATTGCCATCCAAGTAAGCATCAAGACATGTATTGCCACTCTTGGACTTGATTGTTTGAGCAATAGGATCGTAGTACCACATCGTGTTGTCCGAGTATTGAGAAGACATGCTTGGGTTCCACGAAACACCAGAGTACCATTCATTAAGGTAGCCGCCACCGTTGACGGTAATTTGCATTTGTTCATCCTTGAAATCACGCTTGGAGAACTTTTGGTTTGGACCATCGTAGCACCACCACATAACAACCTTGTTGTCTTGGTTTGGATCTACATCCATGCATTGGCCTGCACCGTTGAGGGTAGCCAAGTGGCCATCGCTGGTAATTTGCCAGTTTTGGTTCGAGTTGCCTTCAGTGCAAGTATATACGTGGACAGCCAAAGCATTGTTGTGGTCACCATAGGCATCAAGGCATTGATGCGAGCTCTTGGAGTAGTAGCGTTGGTTATCAGGGTTGTAGAACCAAATTTCATTGTCCATATTAGCTCCAGGTCCTTCAGTTGGAGGTCCAACAAGAAGAGCGTTCCAGTTGTCAGGATCAACCTTGAGGACATTGTCACCATGGAAAATACGAGTTGCAACAGGCTTGCTGCCAACTTGAATATTGCGAATACCATCCTTGAGGTTTTTGTTAACGTCAAATACACCAAAAGATTTCTCAATTAAATCAGCATGAATATTCAAGTCAATGGACGAGAAGTAGTAATAGTTGATGCTTTGCTTTTCAGCAAAAGCCAAAAAATCTTTGGTGTATGTAGCTTGAGCAGCTGGAGAAGCTTCAGCAACAAGACCTTTATCATCAGCAGTACTCCAGCCTGTTTCAGAAAGCACAATAGGTTTACCAGCAGCACGAGCTTGTTTTTGAACAACTTTCCAGTGATCAAAAAGGCGACTGACACCATTTTCAGCAGTCACATTTTCCCACATTGAAAATTGGTTTACAGACACCACATCAACAGCAGAGTAAATCTGTGGGAAGAGGTTGTAAGCATCCATGACATCGGTAATCGTGACAGGGAAAAGCATGCCTTTACCACGAAGGAAACCACGGACATCAGTAACATGTTTAACCAAGAGATCATAGCCCGAGGTCTGTGTTTCATTGACTTTGCCTTGGATATAAAAGCGGTACAAAGCTTCACTAGCTACTTGAATACCAAGCACATTGTCATTACGAATTTTGCCCCCATTAACAAGGTTCTTTAAGTTGTTGAATTCCGAATCAAATGCATCTTTGATAGTGCCCGCAGGTACATCTGACCACAATCCAATCCATACTTTCAAACCAGCTTTTGAGGCAGCATTCAATACCTTTTCATTGCATGATGTCGAGTAAATACGAACTTTGTCGGTCACTTTAGCAAAGGCAGCAAATTCTTCTTCAATGTTACCAGCCCATTTGCATCCATCACTGTCATAACCTCGAGTATCATAATTCAAAGCATCGAACTTGCGATCAAGAGCATTAGTCGAGACAGAGAGTGTAGTAATAGCAACAGCTAAAGCAGCAGCAATTGCAGGTACTTTCATTGCTGGAGCAAGTTTAAAAATGAACTTCTGTACCATTATCACACCATTCCTATGCAGCATGCAATGAAAACCCTTCGAAATATTTTTTAAGCCAATCAAATTAAAGAAAGAGCTTCGAATTTCGATATGTTACAATTGAATAAGGTTTGTGCCTAGAAAACGTATTGAAATGAAGTACATTACATAGTGTCGCAAACGTACGATCGTAAGTGACTTATGCTGGCAAGTTTTAATAGAAAACTCATACAATACTGTAAATGTACGTGTACGCCAGTCCAAGGTTATTAACATTGGTATTATTACTTTGGGTAATAATCTTGGTTTGATGGTAGAATCGCTGATAGATGAAAATGAACATGGACGAGTCATTACATTCTTTATCTTTACTTGAATGAGCTTTTTAAAGATGAAGGATCGATGACACCACAGCTATGGGTTGATTTTACAAATTGTGTTTCTTTGTAAAGTAAAAAGTGTGACTGTGGAAAGTTTTGATAGAATATTTGAATGTAGTGTGTCGATTGAGATTCAGGACGTCATTATACCACACGATGTAAAGATGCGGGTGGAAGACTGACTAAAGACACCTAGTGGATTCGAAGTGTGCTACACTTGAGTTTGCGTAAAATTTTGGCAAGCTTTGTGAGCAATAATAAACAAGCAGTTAATATTCGTCTCATTGACTCGATTGAAGCTTTAAACAATGTGTACCACCGACTTCAATTCGTTTTACAACTTTTTCAAAAGTTAAACATCCTACATAAGTCTTAATTCTTTTTTAACTCTTTCAAAAGTTGACATCACCGTTAATTCCATTTAAAGAAGTTGCAAAAGACTTGAAATTAATGGAGGAAACACGTCCTGTGATTGCTTCACGTAAGAATCAGGAAGTCTACAATTATACTCAGTTAAAAGCTACCTTTAATACCAACATAACCATTTTGTGGATTCTCAATAAGAAATTTCGTATTTATTCTCATTCCTACTGATATCATTTATAACACTAAATAACTGATGTTTAAATCACACTATTCTAAATAAAACAGTATTTAAAGAATACATTTTTTAGAGTTATTTCAAATGTGTCATAAAAACATCTTCGACATAATCAACTACGCCGGTGAAATCAATGAGTTGAGCCAATCACAAGTCATTATTACCTAATCATTGTCCAATCATAGTACGTTATCAACGATCTTGACTTTGTGCTGTACTGACCTTATTTCTGTACAGAAGAAACTTTTGTACCATAATTGAATTTACAAGCTCATGACAACTCATTTCATTGAAATACCATCTCCAAGACCTGAAGCAGTAGTGGATGATATTCCCAAGCTAACACTTGAATGGCATATTCAAGATCGTACAGTAACTTTCAAAAATCCAGCAACAAAAGAAAAAGAGTCTAAAGCAATTTTAAGTGATGTCCATGGTATAGCCGCACCAGGCCAATTTGTTGCAATTATGGGTCCTTCTGGTGCAGGCAAAAGTTCTCTTTTGGATATTTTATCTGGTCGTGTTAAAGATTTTAATGGTTCTGTACTTGTCAATGGTCAAAAATGGGACAGACGAATGACTCAATGCACGTGTTACGTCATTCAAGATGATCTTTTCTACCATACTTTGACTGTGAAGGAGCATTTACTTTACCAAGCTGATTTGCGTATGGCACCATCAACTACTTTAGCTCAACGCGAAGCACGTGTTCATGCAGTCATGGAGCAATTGGGATTGCTCAAATGCCAAGATAGTTTTATTGGCAATGCTAGCAATCGTGGGATTTCTGGTGGTGAACGCAAACGTCTTTCACTTGCTACTGAATTGCTCACGAATCCATCAATATTGTTTGTCGATGAACCAACTTCTGGCCTTGATAGCTTCATGGCTGAATCAGTTGTTCATGAACTTCAAAAACTTGCAAATGAAGGACGTACTGTTATTGCTACAATTCATCAGCCATCATCTCAAATTTTTGCAATGTTTGATATGCTTTATTTGCTAACAAATGGTCGAACTATATACTATGGCAAAGCTAACCAAACTGTCGACTATTTCAAAGCCAAAGGTCTAAATTGTCCTTCGTACATGAATCCATCGGATTATTTTATGCGTGAAATCATCATCGCCGATCCCTCAAGCACAGAAAAAGTGGGTCACTTGCTTGATGCCTGGAAGAACCAAGAAGCATTGCAAAGTGAAGTTTCGACTGAAAAGCTATCAGATATTGTACCTATGACCGATGGAGCTAATTTGCATATTGGATTAATGATGCAACTAAAAGTATTGTGCCAGAGAAATATTCGCCGACTTTTACGTGATAAAATGGCATTTCGGGCTCGTTTTGGACAAAGTATTGTCATTGCTTTGCTGGCGGGTTTGATTTACTTGCGTTTGGATATGTCACAATCAGCCATACAAAGTTATTTGGGAGCTTTATTCTTTATTACTTTGAACCAAGGCATGCTTGCTGCCAACTCTGAATTTGTCTTAATTCCATTAGAATTGCCTATTATGCTTCGAGAGTATGAGGCTGGGTTGTATGGTTCTACTATGTGGTATATCGCCAAAAACATCAGTGAATTACTAGTTCAGTTCTTCTTTCCAATGGTATTTTTGTTGCCATTGTACTACCTAATTGGCTTTGGTCGATTCAGCAATGACAGCACTGATCTCTTTTTCACTTTTTATCTGATTTTATCTCTTGTCACAAGTGCTTCTGTTGGCATTGGGTATATGGTTTCTTGTGCTGTTCGTCGAGCAGATTTAGCTCCTATGATCGGTATTGTTACCTTGATGCCTTTTGTTCTCTTTGGTGGTCTTTTAGTTAATACAGACGACACCCCAGTTTACTTTATTTGGCTTGAGTACCTTTCACCTATCAAATATGGTTACCGAGCTCTAAATCGTGCCTTCTGGACAACAATTCCATCCATTCCATGTGCTGCTGGTCAACGTTGTGCTGCTGTAAATGGACTCCAAGTACTGGAAAATGCTTCGTTGAATGAACATTCATTGCTCTACGATTCACTACTACTCATTGCTATTAATATCGGCTTCCGGTTTTTGGGTCTAATAGCACTTTTATTCACCGTGCATAAGAAGAAATAATAGATAATTCATACCTATTCTACATCATTCACATATGTGCTGCATATACACGTTTTAATTAGACTTTTATCATTGTTCAAGTGTTATTAGGCGGTTCTGTGATTATAAATTATAGTTCGCGCTGCTGTGTACTTGAATAAGGTCGTGGTGGCAAATTACTTGACGAAAAAGCACTTGTTGGACGGGAACTTCCCTGTTCAGAACCACGACTTTGTTGTTTGGCTTTAGCCGAAGCTTTGAGAGAATTGAACCACGATTCGTATTTCTTTAACTGGGCGTCCTGGAAAAACCTCAGTGTAAAGTGATCTTTAATCTTTACCTTGTGCAAAGCTTCTTGGTGAGCAGCTTCAAGTTCTGCTTTTAGCTCTGCGATCATTGCAGAATCATCAGTCTCCCTGCTATATCACTTAGTGAACGAATTGCAAAGGAAAACAACATTTGTGGTTTGGAGTCATGACGAAGTTGTTGGCGCCTCCATTCTTCCAGAGCTCGTTTTAACACAAGAAACTACGTTGAGTATATAAGTATAATAGCGATACTGCTGATGAAAAACCTTTTGGTTGTACTCAACTTTAAATTCTTCCATGCTGTGCATGAGTCGCTTGTTTTCTTCGGCAATGTGCGAGTTCTTGGCAACATCCTATGCATTATTAGCCATGGTGACAAGCTATGACTTACTTGGTGTAGTTTAGTATTCTCGGCAGTCAGAGTCTTTACAGTATGTGTGAGGCGTGCAATCTCATGTTTCTGTTGAGTTATTGTAGCACGTAAATTTTCACGTTGGGCTGGATTATCTAATGGCGATGAAGATGCAAATGATGATGTTGATGGGACTTCGTCCTAAACTCAAATAAGTGTTTCATATAACAAAATGTCATCCTACATCATGGAAAGCTTTCTCTGGTGACGGTGCAATTTCAGCTACAAGACATCGTGAGCAAAATACTTGTGAACTTTTGTACCATCTTCTTTGATAGAGCTTGGAATAGAAAGTCGGCTTGTTGGAGCAATTGAAAGCTGGCCAATATATCTTTCACGATAATTTTTGCTACGATTGCCATATGCGGCTTTCAATGTAGTTTCACCATCTACACGAGACGCGATAGGCATTTTATTCCCTGTAGGTAACAAGCAAAAGGAATCGCCAAGATCAGAGCTAAGGTATTGTCTGGAGGAACCATACACACCACTTTTGGTACCAGCATTTGGAGCATACCCAGATAATCCAAGAGCTTTTAATCTTTCAAAGAGCTCTTCCATTTCTGTAGCAGCTTCTTGCATTGAAGTCCCCGAAGGTGGTGCTGGATTCGTTTGTACATGAGGTTTACTCGTTGTTGCTGGAGACAAAAATGGTGATGGAATTGATGGGCGAAATTGAGGCGAAGGTGGAGCTGATTCTGCCGATTGCTGTGTCATTTGCCATCGAACTGCTCGTTGTTCATGGTTTTCAGCTATGAGCTTTAACGCAGCTCTAGTTTTCTTGCCATCTTCAGGCACATCCTCCATAGAACGAAGGTAACATTGACTCGCCATTCGCTCAAGCTGCTCCGCTCGATCAAGCTACACAGAGGATAAAACCTGCTTTAGCAGCTAGAAGTACATGTCCAGAGGCTGCATGTTGTTCTGCTTCTAGAGCGTATTGATGCCCAAGAACCACCGCTGAACGAGTTGCTTTCGGTCGTCCTGTCGCCGCTGCCGAAGGTTTCATAGCACCTCAAAATGTCGCAATTCTGTGATCTTATTCTGTCAAAAGTGCACATAACTTTTCTGTCAAACGTTCGCATTGAAAATCATATACAAAAAAGTTATATTGTTATTATTTCAATGGTTGTGCTTGAGACTTTATTCATTTCATCAAAGTGCATAAAGTTATTGTACCTACTGCCACGATTTTTGTGTTCCTTTGCAAAAATTGGTGTAGTCAACTTTTTTGCTCTCAGCAACAACATTTTTTCATTGTGGAAGGTCTGTACGGCATTAAATAAATGACAAGATGTCACTGGAATAGTTCCTTTTTACTACGTAGTACTATTTACCATGGCGTATTCCCACTTGTGTCGCGGTATCAAATATCTAAAATTTTAAAAAGGATAATTTGAGCGAATGAAGGTGCACGAGGTTTTGATACCGCATTGATTTTAGTAGTGTAGTTGTGTAGCAATGTTTACAGTATGGGAGATGTAGTAAAATAGGTAGTCTCACTAGTTGTAACTTTCTTTAGAATTAGACTTCTATCTAAGACGGAATTTTGAAAATTCAATTACTCCATTAGAATAGCACAAACCATAATCGGTAATATTACGAAGTACAGTGATAAGTATCATGTATAAAAATTGAGCAAATGAGAGATTCTTGATCAAAACAATTCTTTGCACGGAGCAGCGAAATTGATATAGTGTACAGTATCTAATGTGATTAGCCTTTATTGTCTGGTAAATCTATTCTAGATTACCAAAACTATAAATTTACATACATGCGTCCATGGCACCAATATAATTGTTATCTTCCAGCAGCATAATTCATTTTGCACACAATTGTATAAGTTCTTTTCAACTGCATTGCACATCATCAGCACAATCCCAAACAATACTTCTCACAAATTTAAGATCTACTTCATTGTGCAATATGCCACCAGTCCAAACAGTCGTCGGTCTTGTTCGTTTAAAGTAAATGATTATATACTCATGTTGGTTTAGGTTATGGTGTTGATTCATGCTGTAAATTCAGTTTCATGTCCATATTCAGCGTATGCATCAACATTTACGGTGGATTATTGCAACATGACTGATGCTATTTTATGCATTGTTGATAGCACTTGCCAGGTTCAGTATCATCAAATATTTTTCACTCACAATATTTGTTAGACAACGCAACTTTTCACTCAAAAAGGTGATGTTATAAAAGACTCCCCACAAAGTGAAATATTTTTTATTAAAAGTAGGACGTTTACATGTATGCTGTGATTAAATAATATGTCACCATAGCCCCAGCGGTATACCTGGCACAACTTCCGAAAACCACCGATACCGCAGTGTATTACTTGGACGTTTTATGAAAATACTAATATTTTTACAGCATATTCTACAACTCTGTACGCAAAGTTGGTCCTTTGACTATTGATACATCGGTCACATCGATGTATGACCATTCCTCAATATATAAACTTTGTAAATCACAGAATATTTGAAGCAAACACAGGTCTCGATTTATCCACTGCTGTATTCCCATCTACGATTACTGAAATGTATTTGAACCTTTTGTCTACATGTTTGATTATGGTAATAGCTCGATTGCAAATTGAGGATGAACAACTTTGCCAACAACTATCCCGTATGGACAGCTCACTGCATTGTACTTGTTTATTTGCATTTTCTATGTACTCATATTTTTTTAGTTATGGCTGGCAAAACAAATTCACTGCTGTTCAAAACATTGATTTTAGCAAAGCTATTGAAATGTAAGTGTCTCTAACCAAGTTGTAGTACTTATACTATAATAGTAAGTTTGACACATGCCCGCAAATCAAAATATTTTCCAATGTAACACTATCAAGGCGAATTTTACCACTTTCACTATTGACCCAACAACATACACAGCCTTGCAAAATGTATCAATTTTTTTGGTTGGTGATATTGATGTAAGTGAATCTTGCAATGCTCCAAACAAGAAAATGCCACTCCAAACGTACACTGTCTGTGTTACTCCAGGTAGAATGGAATTCTCAATAGCCTTTAGCTAAATACGCTAATCCGATAGAAACCACAAAATCGAGCTCATCCAATGTTGGATTAATAGTTGGTGTATCTGTGGGTGCAGTTGTTGTCATACTTGCAATTGTCTTTTTTATTCTCAAACGACGAAAAAAGACCGACAACGAAGGGTGCATAAAGCTATTATATATTTCGACAATTCTTATCTTCTTGTAGCTACAAAAGTTACACTGATGGAACAGTCGGGACTACCATTACTGGTGTTGGTGTCAACCTCGCAGTAATATTTTTGTCGCTATAAAATATATCAACTAAACCATTGTAGGAGCTTGAACTTTTGCGTTTGGACGAACAAGCACTCACTAGAGTACAGTCTGTAGCTCAAGGTGCCTTTGGTGAAGTATGGAGAGGTGAATACAAAGGTAAAACAAATGCTAAACATCACCAATATATCGACACTTCTTAGGTCAAATTGTTGCCATCAAATGTATGCTTCCTGGTAAATCGTCTCGCAATGAGATCTTGCTCTTGATTGATGAAATCAAACTCACTGCCATGTAAATTACAGCCATGACCATATCTCAATTAATAATGTAGATTGGACTCGCCTCTCATTGTCAAAACTATTGGAGCTGCATGGCGTGTACCTTCAGAACTACAAATGGTCATCGAGTGGATGGATCGTGGAGATCTTAAAAATGCCCTCGAAAGCAGCAAACCATCTATCAGCGGCAACGATGCACCAAAATTCCCTTGGTCGGAAAAACTCAAGTGTTTGTTGGCTATTGCTGATGGTTTGGTGTATTTGCATTCTCTTGATATCGTTCATCGTGATCTCAAGTCACGCAACGTGTTGATGGATTCAACAAAGGTTTGCTTGTAATTAATTGTGAAAAGTGTAATATACATTGGTGTAGGGAACAAAACTCACTGATTTCGGTGTATCTCGTGAAGTGACCAGCGAGACGATGACTATTGGTGTTGG
>JNBS01001957.1:0-20726 GCA_002081575.1 Thraustotheca clavata | reverse complement strand
AAACTTGTGTCTGTAAGAAGAGTATGAGACTCATTTCTGAATATCACACCAAACGACAGGAAAACACACACAGCTCCTATTACTAGAGGCACAATGCTGTTCTTTGGCCTAGCATCATTATCTATTGCTGAACTTGTCATCTTACACACTACATAAGGCAATTATACATTATATAGTAAACTTAAGTCAAATTAATCTATCGTAAATATCCTCATTTACGCTCAAATATTACTATTTAGATGGTAGAAGGTGATAACACGTTAGTATAGTGCATAATGGTATATTATGTGTTGCCATTATTATTGATTTTCTAGTATTAAACCAGATTTTGAGAATGGCTTTCTACATGTTAACTGTAGGATTTGCAGCAGAATGCTCGCCTGAAGCCAAGATACCAATCTTCTTAGCATATATTGTTGTACTGCCATTCTTTTGTGTATGGTGGTGATTGCCCACGTTTTGGGTAATGTTGCCAATGGTTGCGTCGTCCCCAAAACAAAAGATGCCTCCTTCGTTGCGGGATGTTGCTGTTGTTTCACCACGTTCTTGGTTTAGGCTCTTGTTCCCAACATTCTGTTTGATGTCACCGAGCTTAGCATTATTGCCAAGCTTAAAGTTACCGCCAATGTTTGTAGCCATATTGATCGCCGACAAGAAATCTAAAAGTGATGAGAGCTAGACGTCTTGCTTGAACTTGATAAGATTATCGTAGAGTATCTTGTATATTATCAAGTAGTTAGGTTGAACCAACTTCTAATTGATAATCTCGCTTATCATTTTGTGATGACCAAACAAAATCATTTGACTCCAGTAGATTGATAAATATTTTCCTTTTTGACATTTCCAGTTGTCGTCTGACGATTTAAAACATTATCAAGTTAAAAATTCGCAGCATTATCAAGTTCAGGCCATTATCAATTGTTTTTGTCATGATCGCACTAGTAAGTAAAAATTTCCATGTGATTTGTTAGCTGGTTGTTAATAATTATCAAGTTGTTTTTTCTCCTTAATGAATTTAAAAAAAAAATTATGCTTAGTTTACAACTGTAGTTGCAATAGTCACATAGGTTGGTGATCCGCTCATGAATAGCTACCCAATGTCCGTAAAACAATAGCAAACCTTAAAATATCAAATTCAAACTTGTACTGGACTTTAGTTGCATAAAGGTTTCTTTCAGTTCTAATTTCTGGAGTAGATTTAAATCGTTCTAGGGAAAAGGTGGCATAAATGAAAGACATTTTGTACTTCTGCACTGTAACAACTTTGATGGAACTAGATAGGTAATAAGAACGACATTAAATCACGATGTCAAAATTTAAACTTCATGTTTCTAACAATGCATCAACTAAAATATTCTATTAATCTTCGCTATGACTTATACACGCTGATCCTTGCTTTCATTTTCTGGCCTTGAATACCGTGCGTTGTTAATTGTTTCTATTGTAAGCTTTTTCAAAGAATCCGTGTCTGGCATGTAATTGGATTTACTGTTAGTATTGCTATAACAGCAAGCATGAATTCTTTGGGGTTTAATTAAGATTGCTGATATTGGTGGCACTTAGCAATTGATTTAAATTGCCTCCCAAATATTTTCGGGGGATGCAGCGTTGAATAATTCTGCAAATTGATGTTAAAATGTCCATTTTATTCTACCAATCTTTGTTGAAAAAGGGAAGAGTAGAAGCCCCTATTTGTGCCTCTTTACTTGTGCTGTTGGTGATGAAAGCCTTTGCGAGAATTATCGTTAGCAGAAGTATTGAAACATGCAGCATCGAGTTGTGCTTTTAAGTCATATACATGATATGATGCATTTGGACTGCTCACCATATAAATCGGACATTTTAACAGCCATATCACATTGATATCAATATATTCATTCAGAAATTTTTCAACCAAGAGAACGCAGTCGCAAACTCTTGGAAGCTGACAAATTCCAGCACTTCTCAATATGCAATGATTGAAATGAATTAGGAATCTTTATATCAACTTATATGCACAATATCTGCTTATGAACTTGTGGAAAAACAACCCAAATAAGGAATCAAACGCAATGGTACGAAGCCACATTTAAACCATTTATGGATATTGTAATTTCAGTCGAAAGCAATATCGGTCTAATTCAAAAGCTTGCACCAACATTATCAACCATGTCAAAATCAATTGTTACAACGAAAGCCTAATACCAAGTCCATTTGTATTTGCCAGTTTGGAAATACGTATTCAATGAGAACGTATCAAGTGGTATGCAATGAAAGAATGAAATAATACAAAGTGTTTATGTTTTTAATAATCTTTTAGGTGCATGGATCAAAATGTTAATGAAATTGGGGATGTTGGTGAGCTTGTCTTGGTCAAGTTTTCAGCAAAAGACACTGCTTCTGCAATATGTTGTTAATTGTACTGGAAATATTCTCGACAATACCTTCTTTCAGCATTGCGTCAAGTTCTCCCATTTTTGCCACTGGACATGTCAATGACAACAACATCTCATGCTAAGTTGAATTTATTGAATTTAAACAACGTTCAATTATTACCTGAGCTTCTAACAAAACAGTGAGGCGATTTACATCATTTTGTAAGCCACGAATTTGAGCACGAAGTCCATCAATTTCGCTTTCTACAAGTATTTACTTAGTAAAGTTCATTTTTTCCATATACTTACCATCCGAAGTCTTTGCAACTTTAAGTCGATTAGAAGTGTCAGAAGCTGTTGGATACTTTCGTTTTGATAAGACACATATAGCAGTCGTAAATACAGGAGCTAAATCATCCAAATGTGCCATACATTGTTCCGAATCAACTTCGACTTTCAACTTAAATCGTTGTCCATCTTTTCTTCTGCTAACCTTGATAAAGTGTAAATACTCAATAAATAAATCAATTCAAACCTTTTCCAAACGAAAATGAATTGTAGCAGCTCGTGTTTTTTCACGAATAACAATCGAATCATACTCATCACCAACAAAACGAAATATATCTTGATCACTTTTATCAACAGGTTTACCTATTTCAATTTGAATAATTAATAAACATGAGAATAATCAAACCTGATTCATAGTATAATGATACCCGAAGAGGAATAGTAACAAAACTCCATGCTGGAGAGCGTTCAATTTCTTTTTTTTCATTAAACTCAAACAATGTTATTTCAGCAGTCAAATAATTTGATCGTCCACCTTCATCTTTGTAAAATTCCGAGGCAGGTTGTTTAGTTACAACAAGACGACGAGATGCAATTACCATGCTATTTCACTGCACTTGACAAGAAAGATCGACTTGTGATAAATACAATACTCATTATAATTTAAATGATAGGAAAAGACGACTGATTTGGCAAGCTTGATGATGTATATTGACTACTATCATGATGCAATATTTAATATTTTTTATGTATGGAGAAATGATAAGAAAATAGTTTGTTGATCACTTGATATATATGATTTAAAGCAAGAATGTCTCTACTTATCTATCATGATTTCCATAGACATTTGTTTTATGTAACAATCCATCTACGATCAATCGACATTTGTATGCACGCAATATCAAAATCTTAAAAAAAGCATCATTTAATTTCTTAATAATATCTATTCTACATCTAAGCCAAGATATGTTTAAGGATTTCAACTTCATCATCGGACCAATTTTCAGGTTCTGTCATATCCATTTCTTCCAATTCAATTTCCATGCCAAGATCTGTACAATCAAGTACATCAATATCTTCCAATTTGACTTCAATATCTTCTTGTTTGATATCAACCTGTTCAAATGGTTCCATTTTAACAATTTGTTTTGCTTTAACTTTTGTACCACGTCGTTTAGCATCCGATTTACGTTGATTTTTATTATGTTTCAATCGATGTTCTTCACATAATGTATGTGCTTCACCACTAAATTTAATCGTTCTTTCATTAGGACAACGTCCCGACTTGTATTTACAACGTCCACGATATTGTTCCGATTTCAATAGATTTGCATTGACAGATATAGTAAAATTTCCAATCAATCGAGCACGTTTTTCTGGTGATAATGTCATATTCGTACATGAACGCTTTAAAGTACTTTTACGAGTCACTGGTGAATTCATCTTGAGATAGCAAATACACAAATGATCACTTTGTATCAAATTATACAAACATCCATGCAAATTTTCAAAGCGAAAGGTCGTTATTTGATTGGATAATATTCAAAACAGATGGTAGCTTCGGAATGATTGTGATTGGATCACTTTAACGTGTGCTTGGATGACGTGCGATGTACGAATGCAATAACAATCATATCTATTTCGCATGAAATTTTTATTCATTTTCATTACCAATATCTCAAAATTTGTATATTTCTTTTTTTTTATTATAAAGTACTATTCTTTAAAATATATATTATTATGATTGTATTAAAGGAAATACTGGGAAAGTCTATTAATGTGATAAAGAAAAGAATAATTAAATGGATGCGACATGTTGAATTATATTGAAACGATTTTTCCTGAAGAAGAAGCGCGGGAAAGATGAGGACTTGAGTATATGGATGGGGCATTGAGCAATGGAGATGAAAGGAGGGATTACAACGTAGTATATGTTGTAAGGATTGTTTCTTGCTGTTGTTTAATATGGTTGTAATGCTACAGAAGCAAAAGAGCCTCGCAGATCCTCGATTGAATACTTTCTGCATCTCCATCCTTCCACATGGGCTAAAAAATGTGGGATCTTGACGATACACTGCACTGATCGGTGCACCCACAGGTGCGATCAAATATAAATGCAACTGAGTGCTTTAATGGGCGAATATATAGATCACAATCATCATGGAGTTGTGAAACCACATGGAAAGAAGATTTAATTCATGCAACGGGATGGTACTTTACCGAAAGGACACGATGGTAGACGTGCATATATCTCTGCAGCAGCACGAAATCTATCTACAATTGCACAAAAGAATGAAGATTTACATAGTGAGTTTGGTTATGGCTGCAATGTAGATGAACACATCAAATATGGCAAGGTAGCTGCTGTTTGAGTTTCAATATAATCAATTCTTTAGTGTCTTGATGGGCGATGCATGCAACGAATGGGATGGGAGGTTCATAAACTCTATCATGGGGTAAAAACTTGTCCATTTCCTCTGCCATAAATCTTTCTAGTCGCAGCAGTTGCTCAAGAACGATCAGTCTTTGCATTATGCATGTATGACCAACAATTCATTTGCTGTGTTGCATCTATTGAGTTTACCACACGATATCAATGCTTTGGATCAACATGTAGCATCTCTATCCATTGAATTGTGATTTGATATGATTATATAGGGACAATCAGCACTTCATATTGCATCTCGTCAAGGCATATTGTCAATTGTTGAGCATCTATTGAATGAACCAAATATAAATCTTCATCTTCAAGATGCTTTTGGTGAATTGGTCAGAATGACTTGAAGGTGATATTATCCATTTTGTAGGCAACACCTGCCTCCATATCGCTGCTCTAGCAAACCAATTTTCTATCGTCCAACTCCTTTTACGTGCTGGTTGTCGTTGGGATCTTACCAACAATGAGAATAAACTTGCTGCTGATGTTGCAGGTCCCGATCAACGGATTTATTATACATTAAAGCAGTTTTCAACCGAGAATGATCTTGCAGACAAGGTAGATAGAATATTCAATCACCAACGACTAATTTTTGTAGTTGGATGTACTCCAGACCAATGCAGCCACTGTAAGAACACGACAACAGACAGCCACAAGAGATTTAAAAACACGAGCATTACTCGTACGAAGCCAACGACTACGACAACACACAGCTAGCTAACCAAACCATTAAATATCATACGACTCTCTTGACGTTTGTGATGCTGCCTCCATAATGACTGTGCTGCCATTCGAATCAAGAATAGATGGGCTAAAATCATACGAGAAAGAGCTTACACGAAAAGCACTTGAGCCACGAACAAACGTGTGTCCAAGTGAAGGCTGGGAATACATTGAGTCTCCAAACCTTGGATCCGAGTCTCGAGATAAACTCGAGGTTGCATCATGTAAAATAATAATTTCTCTGCTACCTCGAGGTGAAGAAGACGCTGATGAAGACGATGAAGATGACGTAGTACGATGCTGTTGTTGTCGAAGCTTTGTAGTCCATTCAGTCTCGGACTCTCGTTCGGATTGAGATACAATTGACGAGTCTTCCGAGACTCCAGAGCCTGCAAATGAAGCTGGACGACCATTACGAACCATGAGCTTTCTGCTATATGTAATTGGAAGTGTAGCTGGGCTCTTGGTACCATAATACATGTCGGGATCTGGTGTTTTCTCGACTACTTCCAAATGGGGACTCGCAGTTTGATGGAGGTAATCACTTGAGCTTAAATGAATCGGATATGCATCCATTGTATATGGACGATGAGGGTAGCTAAAGCCTTGATCTGATGTGTTGGCTGTTGTAGTTGTCTTGAAATACGTCTCGCTTGGAGGTTCATCTCGCAATCGCTTCCTTCGTCGATACAAAAGAAATCCAATGATCAAGAGAATCACGCTTCCAACCACACTAAGGATGATGATAATCGTGCTGTCAATCATACTGCCTTGATTTGCTTCTACACACTCTGAGCTGCTTGAACTTGGCAGCACTACTCACGTGGGATTTCTCTTTGGACTGTCGTCGAGTTCTCAATCGCCAGCTGCACAATGGACTCGGTCATGTTGGCTGGTGGGGATGGGCCATTGCTTGTCCCTACCACTATTATAGTTCTGAACTAACCATCAATTCCATCACGTACTTGTCATTGTCATAGCTATGAATTTGTCCTTACTCCTTATTGACGATATGTGATCTGGTCAGCTGGTTGCAGTGTCTCCAACTGGACGACGTGTAGAGATGCCACATAAAAGACCACTTCTACTTGAAATCACTATCAGCTAGAGCTGTATATATGTGTGTAGAAGCTCTATTAGCACGATTGTACACTAGCTTTATTAGCTTTTAATTTTTGTACAAAACTTTTTTTTACCAAGTTGATATTAGCTCCATTATTTTCAATAGCTACTCGAAATCTATTCTGGTTTACATAAGATTTTATGAATGAGGAATCAATATTTACTTGAAAGCTACGTAGATTCTGTGTTAATCCATTGCATTTCTGATTTTATAATAATTGACAAAATGATTTTGATACAAAAACTACGTAAGAATCTAGCAAAAGAATATCTAATTTTGCTACTTGTTTGCGAGATATAGTACAATTCATAGCTTTGATGTGTTGTATTAGAGATATATTTCTATTCTTTAACACTGGTTTACGATAGAGAGCATTGGGACAATTAAAAAACTAACACTGTGTACTTTGCCCACTAGCAATGCAAAAAACTAACTACTACTCTGCAAGATCAAAAAGACTTTTTGGTGAAATGATTTCCACAACTTCGTCTTCTTCATCACGGTGCATTGAATGAGGATGGTCCTTGCTATGGCACTTGTGGCACCAGTCACATAAAGAATATGATGGACAGACTGTGCATGTCCAGTAAACAGCGTGGGTTATCAGAAGAGCACATTCAGCACAAAAGACATTGGCTTGGGGCACGGAGTAGTTGAACATTTGATGAAGCAACATCATGGTCGAATGTTTTGCTCGACGAAGAGAGTCAAATTGATATGATGCCCGTAAACTGAGTTGATGAAAGGAAAAGCGACTTCCAACAAATTGGGGCATTGTAAATTGACGTGTTGGTACCACTGGACTCAGGTTTAATGGACGCTTTGGTCGGGCTAAATCGACAACAAGAAGATCTTCTTTCACAGCTTTCATCGCACTGAGAAAGCCAATAAATGTTTCTCGAAGGTGGTGTAGTGCAGGAGGTCGATCATTTTCAAATGGGGCATCGGCTGACCAATGTTTCTTTCGCTTTTTTGACTTTTGGTGGCGAATAATGCGGTCGAGTTCAGCAGGAATGAGATCACCATCAAAAAATGGTACAGCCACAGGCCAAATATACTCATCTTTGTCTGAAAGTGAATTTGTTGTTGATATTCGCCGAGTTACCACAGCTGCAGATGACGGACTCACTTTTGTTGGTGCTGGTGTCTCACTTTTGGAATTTGACTTTGTGTAAAGACCTTGCACAGGTGCAAGATATCGATCATATAAAGTGGTGTAGCCCGATATAATAGACTTTTCTTTTGCCTTTTCTAACAATCGTTTGTACCAATTGCGTAAATGCTCAACTCCTGGAGTCTTTTGAAAATGTGGATGACACCAAAATACATAACTTTGGCTTCGTTGGGGAGGGCATGACCAGATATGAATACGTTCAATACCATGGTGACGACTGTAGTCAAAGTACCCCAATATCACTTGGTGGTAAACAAGAGTACGAATAACTGCAGGCTGTAAGTACCGAACACTGTCAATATAAGCCAAGTACGACGTTCTCCGATTTTCAGCATGCTCACAATCATCGTTGTATTCTTGAACATACATTGCAAAGAGGCATACATCAACACCTTGTTGTTTCTGAAAGAGAAAAATCGATTTCGTGCCAAAGGAAATGAAAGGTGGCAAATCATGAGCTTCGTTTGCATATTCTGGGCATTTTGATCGCAGGGCTTTTGCATTTTGAGCAAATTCGTTGGCAATGGAAGGTGGGAGGAAGAAGCGATGATTGTCAAATGTTGTAACTCGAACAAATAGCGTTGATTTTGCTTCTTCGTCATCAATGGCTTCACGCATGTACTTTTCAAGATATCTGCTCATCGGGCACTCAGGTAGTTTGGTGCAATCCAACCCTGGATCATTCGAACGATCTGCAGGACTTGACAGTATTGACTCATCTTTCCCATCCACGATACATAGTGGACACACAAATTGATGGGACGACGAGTATGCGTCTTCAATGGGATTAAAAAGCACACAAATTTGATGCATCCATCGGCTACATAAACTGCAGCGTACCCAAGGTTCTACATCAACTTCACATTTCTTTTTGCTCAACCATGTGGACATTTCAGCAGCAGTAGGCCATAATGATCGTTTGCCGCCACCACTACGAGGATATTGGTGATCCTCATGACCGTCTTCCTCACGTTTACTCTTTTCTTCTTTTTCACTGCGACTTTTGCACTTGAGACACCACATTCGAGTACCATCACGGCTCAAATAGTATGAATTACCCTTTCTAAAGATTGTACCACAATTGCCAAAACATTGATAATGTGGTAAAGTGAGTTCCAAACAGCCTTCATCACACACAGCACATGTATGACCTGCACAGACTGAGCAAGCATGAGCAGAAGCCTTTTCCCGTTCAAGTGACTCTTTCATACTTTCATTTGCCCACATTTCCTCAAACATATTTAATAGTATCTGGGCATTGACATGAACCCAGTGATCTTTTCCATTGAACAGCATTGCGTTGGCAAACACCAAGCGTACATCCGAGGCAAATGCCAACGGGGTCTCATAAGCACCAATATCAAGGCGCTTTTTGATCGTCCCAAGGTCCATGGGTTCACAAATTACGTCGTTATATGTAGGTAAATTCATAGCAATGGGATCGACAGGGATATTAAAAACACCATTGCAATTTCGAGGGTGTTCCATTAATTTGGTAAGAATGACCATAAATTTACGAAAACGACGAATGCGACTATCACATTTCAGTGTTTTCACGTGTAGTGCAATTTGACTTCGATTCATTTTTTGAAATGGTCGAACAGGATGTAATTGTTCATCAAGTTCACGATATTTCCATTCATCAGGTAAGCTTCGAATCACTCCTGTCGTATGCACATTGTCTGGAATAGTGTAATCCACTGGACCTTGTGGTTGAGGAGGTGCTGGAGTTGGTGCAGGTGGTGTTTTCGGTGGAGCATTTTCAGTTCGAGGCCTTTTTGGAGGTTTAAATTCTTTGAATTCTTTGATGTGGTGCCCAATAATTTGATATCGTGTTTTTCTTCCAGTATAGGTATTGCGTGATTTTCGACGTAAAGAGGAAGGTACATAGTACCGTCGCATCTTATCAATGTAGAGACATTCTGCCATATTTCGAGGTTCATAATCTCTCCAAAGATCAATTCCTAGCGAAGATCTACTAATCGCAAATCCATTTGGTGGTATGCCCGACTTTAATGGTTCTTGTAAAGAATGCCATGCAGCAAGTAGCTGTTGTCCTTGTAATTTCAAAGCAAGATCAACATTTGAAAATTGTTTCCATAAGAAAGAACCTGTAATCGGCAAATGTGCTGTACTTGCTGCTCCCCCAAGAAAACTCCATATCAAATCTATTTCATATCATCAAACATTCAATAAATTCAATTGAAAATACCAATGATAAATGTAATTTCATGCGAATGAATCTGTTTGTATCCTTTGCTTTTCAGCAATAATTTCGCTGCATATATCGGTGGCAATGGTGTTCTTCGCACCGGTGGTGCTGGAGCCTTTCGCAATGTCTTGACGTATTGATGCAGTTTTCTTTTCTTGACAACTTGAGATGGTGCAATGTCAAGCTCGGGCTTGGCAATGTTACCGTTGGAAGATGGCGTCTCAGCTTGGATTTCAACTCCATCAGGCCCCGTCAAATCAATTACGGTTTGATACCGACTTGGACGTCGTGTACTTGGTTTACTCGCACATTGCTTTGGTTTTCGTCCTGCTTTTTTCTCTCGTCTCTGTACTTGGCGTGGCTCATCCACCAGTTCCGTTGGGTACCAGATGGTCTTGACCCCAGTCCCATGCCTCATCGGAATACTCTGGACGGTATCGCTTTCACTACTTGAGCTTTCGTCAGACTCGTCCACGACGGTATGTGTGGGCCGGGGCCGATTTGCCACTTCCAAGCACCACGTTTCCTGCTTCTTCTTGAGGTAGAGCGTAATCGTGTCGTCGCTCTTGAACGAGCGATACTTAGCTGGCAATAAATTTCCTTGGATTGCCTTCCAAAAGAATATCTTGAATTTTGTATACCTGTTCTTCCACGCGTCACTTGTATCCGGACATACTTAAACAAGAGAATTATTGTATTGTAATTGACTTCCTTTATACTTGATCCATAATTATTCATAAATCATACTATAATCCTTCTTATCATATCATTCATAGCTATTTCAATGGTATATTGCATGAGTAGTAGATCTTATAGCTATTGTTATTCTGGATTGGATATGGCGTACTGTAGTTGAGCATAAACACAAAATCTAGATATAGGAACCTATGAAAAAATGTTAAAGTTCATGCGTGTTTAAGACTTATACTATTGCTTTGAACAGAAAAATGCATAAATTGATCAAGAACACTAGAGTTTTGTTGATGAAGTAGTAGAAAATAAATAGCAAAATTGTCTTGTTGTAAAATAACATATTTTTCTTTTGTTGTTTCTCGAGAAAAATGATTGCGAACAAAAGACCGTTGATAATATACAAGTTTATTGCGTTTATTTTTGCTGGATATATACATCATAGATGCTACGTTTGCATTTCTAGATTTCTATGTTGTCAGAATTACTTCTTACTACTTTGATTCCTACGGTTTGTACCATGCTTAAATGGATTACAAAGACAATTGGCGGGTGTACTGAGCAAGAGATACTTGATATATCATCGTCAATGGGAAAGCCAACCTCACCAACAATGCCATCGACAAATTCATCAAATGCATCAACAACACAAGGTGGATATATGTCGAGTAATACGATGAAAGAAACGAAATATAAGCAAGAATCGATTGTGTATGATGTGTTTGATGATGTTGCAATTGAAGCTGTGGCGCTTTTAATTGATATTATTGATGGAACGCGAATTACAGAGTTGGGAAAGACGACTTTTGCACAAGATATTAGTGCTATCATTATGAAGATTCAAAGTAATTCCCATAATGTGGTTGTCGAATTGGACAATATGAAAAAGGCTTTGGAAACGATTATACAATGCCTTCCGTTCACTTGGTTTGCATACAGTGAAATGCTACAATTGAAATGGAATTGTTTAGTTCATCGAATCCGTGCTGCAGAAGCTGTCGTTCAATATCATAAATTGGCTCGAAATTTATGCCATTTGGCTGTAGTTTGCCATCGTTTTGGATTGCATGAAAATCATGTAGATGATATTATTTACAGATTACATGTGAGTAGAGATCTTGTGATGGAAGCACCAAGCAAATTACCTACCAAACTAAAAACGATTAGTACTGTCATTGAATTATTTCATCTCTATCGTTTAAAATTTGAAAGTTCAAATCATTGGGAAGCCATTGAAACTTGTATGAAAGACTTTGCATCTCTCAGAAGCAAAGTTAGTTTATTATATCCTTATCATTACCGCTAGTTATTTATCAATATTTAAAACAAAATGTGTATATTTCATTAAGAAATTCCAATGTTGTGCTTTATACAAATCTTCAAATATGTTGCTATCATTTCTAGCAATTACAAGTCAACATTACTATGGAAATAAAACTTTAGTATTTATTTAACTAGACTTGATAAGCATTGCTTGAACAATATACACTGTTATATCTAACTTTTATTATAGAATCCAAAGCACCATTATTAAAAGTATTGATGGTTGATGTATGAAATCTCCTGGGGATGAAATAGAGTGAGTAGCAAGTACAGACTTTACAAACCTGATAATTGAGATGCAGACCAAACCTCAAGTTCACGTATTCCATAGATAGGACCTTGTGTATCTAAATGTCGAGAACACTTGACTACATTTGTTGGATCGCAAGATGCAGGAGATTCCATATCAACACGAAGAAAGTAAAAACGAGCAGTAGAATTACTAGTAGGTGTGATAACATCGACACGATCCCAAGCTGTTGAGTCATTTTGATATGAATTAAACAAGAGAAAAGTGCGATCATAGCCAGTGTACGAAGTACTTATGGTGTAAGATTTAGCAGCTAAAAAGCCATGCCAACGAATAATTACTTTGCTAATCACAGGGGATTCTGCAGTAAAATTTACTTGAAAAAAGACAGATTCATCGGGTTCCCCACTAGACCACCAACTTGTTTGAGCAACTAACCCATCAATTCCATTTCCTAAATATCCCATGAACAATCTTAGGATAAGTACATGAAAGCTTACCTGGAATGTATTTAGTGTCGAGTACTGGATTTAAATCAAATTGAAAGTAGCTACTAGCATAAGCTTTTTGACCAGTAGCAGCATTAAATTCAAGGTTTGGTAAGCTAACGATAGCATACACTTGAAAAATTACCTCACTGATCAACACGAATATAATAGTAGCAGTGTTTCCACGGAGAGGCATGTTAATTAAACACCAACTATAAATATGGCATGTTTTAATATATTTTTGTACACATATCATTTTGAGAACAAACACACTCAATATTACACTTGGATATCCAACAAACTTAACTTCAATTGTGTTGCAGATTATTTAGTGCATCTTGTACTAATACACGTGAAAGAAGGTGATTAAAGTTCATGCTTCATTCAAATAAATATAGGATAATAAGCTACAGGATGATTTTATATCTTGGAATTTTTTGTAGTTGAAAGTTGGTGCCTTTAGAGTGTTTTAGATATTTGGTAGTTAGTACAGCTAGGTTGCAATCAAATGAATTATAAAATGTTTCCCTTTACTTGAAAAAACACTTTTACGACATTTTATCTATCCTACTTACACTGTACTCTTGCGATCTTACGATTTAACATCATCCAGTAGCATTCTCTACTAACTTTAGCTAAAAATTGTTCGTGCAACAATTTCTAGCGCAACTCTTTTGGTGATTGCACGGATTATTCGATGAAATTCCTCTTTGTGTAAAGCAAAATCCAGGCAGAAAATATGTACAACTCTATCACCTTTAAAATTTAAACGATGTGGCACCCAATTCGTTCTCTGAGCTTTTTCATCCTATGTACTGTTCATCCCCCAACAAATCTCTTGACCAGATTGTCATTCATTGATCTTCATTTGACCAATTTAACATTTGAAGAAGATTCGATCGCATTTTACCGATTTAAATCGATGAACTTTGTTACTTCCACGGTATAACATGACAACCCATCAAACGAAGTCAATAGAATTCAATTCCAATTAAACCCTTCCTCCTTTCATCAACTAAATTCTTAATAGTAAATTACTTTACAAGCATCTTAAATTCTAAACAAGCTTAAAATCATAGTTTACGTTCTTTCCAACACATCACCAAATTGCCTTTATGTTAAGCTGTCTTCAATCATTTTACACACAAGTAACAGTACAGTTGCATAAACAAAATCGTAATATTAAATAATACTTTAAAGCATATATTAATCAAGTTAATTCCTCTTTATTGCTTCTTATATTTTCAAGTTTATGTGACAATAGTTCCAAATGGAGTAAATCCATGGGTATGAATCAAGCAATGCTCTAAACGGCAAACATCATTTTTATTTCGATTAACAAAAGTTTACTTGAATAATGTATATAATGACAAAATTTTTTAAAAAAAGTGAGTAGAGTGTTGGTGAATGTATCATGGCCATCATAGCACACAATAATCTGAAATTGATTAGAACCATGAGCTTGGTTCTAATCACATGAACACAACACGTTAGCAAATCATACCATTCATCAATTCTTCTTGTACTACAAACAAAGATGGATAAAGCCGAATTTGTCCAAGTTGAGACGCCGAAAGGCAATAATGATGTGGATGTAACCAGTACATCCTCTGAACAAACAAAGAGCTCTCCTATGGTGTCCATGACAAAGTTATTTACATTTGCAGACTCAACAGACAAAATTCTCATGGCAGTGGGTACTGTCACTGCTATGCTTACTGGGGTTTCCCAACCCGTACAAATTATCTTCTTTGGGGATATTATCAATGCATTTAATCCAACTCAAGGTGGAAAGATCGATGATGATGAATTCAGACATAGTATCAACAAAGTTGTTGTACAATTTGTGATCCTTGGTGTACTTGTAATGATTTGTGGCTTTACCCAAATTGCTTGTTGGTCTATTGCTGCATCACGACAAGCTAAACGACTACGTCATGCGTATGCTGCTGCTATTCTTCGTCAAGAAGTTGGTTGGTTTGATGTGAATGAACCAATGCAGCTTGCTACTAAAGTTGCTGATACGACTTTGATTATCCAAGAAGGTATGGGCCGTAAAGTAGCCGATGGTATCAACTTTTCAACTATGGCTTTGTCTGGGTTTATTATTGCTTTTGCCTATGGTTGGGAACTTGCTCTTGTCCTTTTTGCATTTACACCATTAATTGCTGCCAGTGGGTATTTCATGATCAAAGCAATTTCGTCAGCTACTCAAGGTGGAGTTGAATCTTATGCTGAAGCTGGTGGTGTCGCTGAAGAGTCCCTCAGCAACATCAAAACTGTGCACATGTTCAATGCTATGGCTAAAATGGCTGAAAAATACAAAGCTGCTCTCTTCAAAACTGAGCTTGCTGGTGTCAAGAAAGGTTTAGCTGTTGGCGTTGGTACCGGTGGCATGTTCTTTGTTGTTTTCTGCACGTATGCTGTTGGTATGTACTATGGTGCAGTCAAAGTAACTAAAGATCAAATTCCTGCTGGTTCATGTACTAGCCATTGTTATGATGGTGGTCGAGTAATTACAGTCTTTTTCTCCATTGTTATGAGTTCTATGGCTCTTGGTCAAGCTGGTCCGAGTGCTCAAGCTATGTTTTCTGCACGCACAGCTGCGCATGGTGTCTTTGAGCTCATCGAACGTCAATCCAAAATCGATGCTGATGCTGATTCGGGACTCAAACCAAGCACTGTACGTGGTGATATTGCACTCAACAACATCGCTTTTGCATATCCATCGCGACCAGAAGTACAAGTCTGTGCTGGCTACTCTCTCCAAATTCCTGCTGGACAAAAGATTGCTCTCGTTGGTTCCAGTGGTTGTGGCAAAAGTACCATCGTCTCTCTACTTGAACGATTCTATGATCCTCTACAAGGCTCTGTCACCCTCGATGGACACAACCTCAAAGACCTCAACATTCGATGGCTACGACAACAAATTGGACTTGTCGGACAAGAACCTTGTTTGTTCCAAGAAACCATTGCCAATAACATTCGTCATGGTAAACCTGGTGCAAGTCTCGAAGAAGTGTATGCAGCCGCCAAACAAGCCAACGCGTATGATTTCATCATGGGTTTTCCTGACGGGTTTGACACAGAAGTTGGTGATCGTGGTGCTCAGTTGTCGGGTGGTCAAAAGCAACGTATTGCCATTGCTCGTGCAATTATCAAGAACCCATCGATTTTGATATTGGACGAAGCTACGAGTGCATTGGACACAGAAAGTGAACACATTGTGCAAGCATCTTTGGATCATATGATGGCAACTGGGAATCGTACGACTATTATCATTGCACATCGTTTGTCTACGATTCGAAATGCGGATCGTATTGCTGTGTTGAATGCTGGAAATGTGGTGGAAGACGGTACGCATGAATCATTGCTTGCAATTCCGAATGGTTTGTACAAGTCGTTGGTGGAATCGGATGACTTTGAATCGGATGAAGACTCATCTCAACCCGTCACTGGTCACAATCGCTTGCAATCACGTCAAGTTTCAAAGGGCAGGATGCTCTTTGTAATGATGGTACTGGAAGTGAAGTTGATGATAACGAAGTTGCCAAAGATGTCCCAGTATCTCGCGATTGGGGATTGAGCCGACCAGAAATGCTGAACTTTGTTCTTGGCGGTTTAAGTGTAGTGATTAATGGGACTATCTTTCCAGTGTGGGGTGTTCTTCTTGCAAAGTTTATTGTTCCGTACTTTCAAACCTTTCGTGGCTCTGATGGTATGCGTGCATTAAAGTGGTCTGGCGCATTTATTGAGATTAATCTTCTTGGTACTTACTTTGCAAAACTATCTGCTTGCAATTGTATGTGACCGCCTAACCTCTCGCATCCGATTTATATGCTTTGAAGCCATGTTACGTCAAGAAATCGCTTGATTTGACAACGAAAAGCACTCTTGTGGATCACTTACTACACGTTTGGCTACTGATTCGGCTGCTGTTTGTAATATGAATGGAAAAACGACGAATGTTATACTTGTGAACGTGTCGGCTTTAGCTACTGCTTTTGGCACTGCATTCAAAGTTGGCAAATGACACTAGCTTTCTTTGGTGTGTTTCCACTTCTGGGTTTCGGCTCGCATATTCAAATGAAGACTATGACGGGCTTGAATTCCAAGAGTGCAAATGATGGTGACATCCAAGCTGGTGCTTTGCTTTCAGAAGCCATCAACTCTATTAGAACTGTTGCTTCTTTCTGCTTGGAGAAGACTACAAACGAATCCTATCTTGCTTTCTTGCAATTGTCAAGTGCAAATGATCGTAAAGTTGGTATCTCCGCTGTTATTGGGTCTGGTATCTTTCAGAGTTTTATACTTTTTCGCAATTGCATTCCTCTTTTGGTTTGGTGGCTGGCTTATTCACCGTGGTGATATTGATTTCGAGAGCATACTTCTTGTCCTCAACACAATAATGTGTAGTTCGATTGGCGTTGGTATGGCTGCACAGGGTATGGGTGACATGACCAAAGCCAAAAAAGCTGTCCAATGTATATTTGGTATCATCGATCGTATTCCCCCAATTGATTGCTCAGCCTCAACTGGTACTCTTCTATCTGCTGTCAAGGGTGAAACCGAGCTCAAGCATGTTGTTTTCGCTTACCCATCCCGTCCTGACAGCAAGATCTACAAAAACTACAGTCTCACCATCCATGCCGGTCAAACTTTCGCTCTTGTCGGTGGCAGTGGCAGTGGTAAGAGTACTGCCATCAACCTCATCGAACGATTCTATGATCCTGCCGCTGGTGCCGTCTACCTCGATGGACATGATCTTCGTACTCTCAATGTACAATCCCTTCGCAACCACATCTCGATCGTAAGCCAAGAACCCGTGTTGTTTGCTGGTACCATCGCTGAAAACATCGCCACTGGCAAACCTGGAGCCACCCAAGCTGAGATCGAAGACGCTGCCAAGAAAGCCAACGCACACGACTTTATCATGCGATTCCCTGACGGCTATAATACGTCTGTGGGTGACCGTGGTGTACAAGTATCGGGTGGTCAAAAACAACGTATTGCGATTGCTCGAGCAATTATTCGTGATCCTGAAGTATTGTTGTTGGACGAAGCTACGAGTGCATTGGACACGGAGAGTGAGCGTATTGTTCAGGAATCGTTGGATGCTTTGCTAAAGCAGAAGCGTCGTACGACTGTGATTGTGGCACATCGATTGAGTACGATTCGCAATGCAGATATGATTGCAGTGGTGAACGATGGGAAGGTGTGTGAATTGGGCACACATGATGAGCTGGTTGGTATTCCGAACGGTTTGTATGCAAACCTTGTTTCGCGTCAAATGCAGCATTAGGCAGTGAGCAATGTTTATGATATAATTTACTTTTGTGAATAACTCTATGTAGTGGTCCTTAAATTTGTGTGCACCACTAGTTGATGAATGCCTGACAGAGATTCTGACGATATACATGTAGTAGTCAAGTGCATGGACGATGTGATATAATAGAATTTATTAACTGTAATGTACTAGCTCAAACTTCACAATGGTACAACAGAGAGGCAAAAATGCTGACGAACGTAAATGATTTGACTATAGTTTGTTGGATAGAAGGAATGTGAGAACAACTCACCTCAATTTATATGTGGTACATTGCGCTCAAGAAACAAGTTTAAATTTCTAGACCATCATTAAGTAGTGATTGCTGCAGTCATCATATAATACCTTTCGTGAGACACTAGCTACTAAGGTCAAGACTTTCCAGCTAACGTGTACACCAAAATTTGACCTCAGTTTGTAATGAAAATTTGAAAAGTCATGCATTTGCTCTTGCTATGTAACTCAGCAATATCGAATTACCCATTATCAAGGAATAAAAAAGAACAGACAGCGATTTCCCCAAATTTTCTATCGGTAGAGATCTTTTGAAACTCAACCACCAACAACTCAAAAACCACATTTTTCTGCTGGTCATGCAAACTTTAAGGAAATACTACTAGTACATCACTAATAAGGTGAAATACATATCACTTAAACATTTCTTGGGTCTCTATAGTATTACCACACAAATGGATTTAGCATCAATAAGCAATTTCTTGTAAAAATACCAAGTTATATGTATAATTGTGTAGTCAACACATAGGTTCCACAGAGTGATTGCGCCTATATCAAATAAAATTTTGCTCAGTAGCATAAATTGCTTGCCGTAATTCATAGAACGCTTTAGATACTCGTGTCAATTTTGTATAACATAAAAGTTGGGATTTGTCCTTAAACACTTTGTTTAATTAATATCCAAATTAAAAAAAGTACTCTTTATTGCTCTTTAAATACCTATTTATGTGACAAAAGTGAAGATTACTTTTGATTGGTACATTATTGTTCAACATGTGGAAATCCTTTGGTTTGTAACAACATAAAGGCAAACAACATTTTTATTTCGATGTGGATTAATTGACTTGAAATTTGTATGCTAAAAAGCAATTTAATCAAAATAACATAGAGTGTTGGTACCCATCACGGTTTGAAAGGATGCCATAAACTCAATGTTGATTATTGCCAAAGGCCTGGCTATAATCACATGCATTTGTACACGTTAGCATTCGTGACCATTCTTCATTTTACTACGTTCTACAATGGACAAGGCAGATTATGTCCAAGTGGAGACGCCGAAAGGCAACAATGAAATTGATGTGACCAATGCATCCTCTGACCAAACCAAAAACACCAAAATGGTGTCCATGTCCAAGTTATTTACATTCGCAGACACCACTGACAAGATTCTCATGGCTGTTGGTACTGTCACTGCTATGCTTACTGGGGTTTCTCAACCTGTACAAATTATCTTCTTTGGGGATATCATTAACGCTTTCAATCCAACTCAAGGCGGCAAAATTAACGATGACGAATTCAGACACAATATTAACAAAGTTGTCATCCAGTTTGCTGTTCTTGGTGCTGTTGTTATGGTTATTGGCTTTACCCAAATTGCTTGTTGGTCTATTGCTGCATCACGACAAGCTAAACGTCTACGTCATGCGTATGCTGCTGCTATTCTTCGTCAAGAAGTTGGATGGTTTGATGTGAATGAGCCAATGCAGCTTGCTACTAAAGTTGCTGATACAACTTTAATTATCCAAGAAGGTATGGGACGTAAAGTAGCCGATGGTATCAATTTTTCAACTATGGCTTTGTCTGGGTTTATTATCGCTTTCATCTATGGCTGGGAACTTGCACTTGTCCTCTTTGCATTTACTCCTCTTATCGCTATTAGTGGATATTTCATGATCAAGGCCATTTCATCTGCTACTCAAGGCGGTGTGGATTCGTATGCTGAAGCTGGGGGGATTGCTGAAGAGTCTCTCAGCAACATCAAAACTGTGCACATGTTCAATGCTATGGCTAAAATGGCTGAAAAATACAAAGCTTCTCTCTTCAAAACTGAACTTGCTGGAGTGAAGAAAGGTTTGGCTGTTGGCATCGGTACCGGTGGCATGTTCTTTGTTGTTTTCTGCACGTATGCTGTTGGTATGTACTATGGTGCTGTCAAGGTGACAAATGATCAAATTCCCGCTGACTCATGCACCGGCCAAGGCTGCTATGATGGTGGCCGAGTTATCATTATTTTTTTCTCCATTGTTATGAGTTCTATGGCTCTTGGTCAAGCTGGTCCAAGTGCTCAAGCAATGTTTGCTGCTCGTTCTGCAGCTCATGATGT
>JNBS01001956.1:0-25555 GCA_002081575.1 Thraustotheca clavata | reverse complement strand
TTTTAAGGCGAGTCCATCAATTCACTTTTCAATTTGCTCTATACTAAGCATTTAATAAATCAAGATTCTTGAAATGGGGCCATAAAATGTAGTGGATTCTCTTGTAAACAGCATTACCAAGTCTTGAATTATATATACTATAATAGCCATGTCAGCTCACCAGCAGCTAAAAGTTTTGTCATAAATTTCTCAAATGCAGATGTATCAAAACAAATGATGTTGTTGTTTGCTGTAATTTTTAGCTTGTTACATAGTTAACCAAGTATATATTTCAATTTCAAATCTATATTGTCTTGTATTGGATGAGGAAAGGTATCTCTACTTTATTTCATCCATGTAGCAGTAGCTTTGAGTCTTGTGTAAAGTTTGGGGCTGATTGCATTCTACTACAGTACGTAAGGTACTCGCCCTGTCCTTGAAAACATCATGGATGTCGATAAATTCTGAGAAAAGACGTAATAACTTGTTTAAAAATTACTATAGACTAGTGATACTGGGCATTATGGGGTGGGGAATGACGAGTTATACGGGAAGTTAATGATGGAAGACGTGCAGGAGCATCGTAAGGATACACAGAACTATCAATTGATTCGACATATTGTGGGGCAGACGAATAATGTGGTGGGGATGAATATTGGGGTGGTGGAATTGCTGTCACTTCTTCTGAGATAATATTGACTAGCTTTTGAAGAACTCTTGATCGAAAAGCTTCACGTGCTTCACCTTTCAAATAAGATGGAGTTGGGACTGTAATATTATCACTTGGATCTTGTGAATATGTTCGTAAATTGGGATTAAATGTGTGGACTGGATAATGAGGTGGTTGGGCATAATGATACGAACGTGGTTCTTCGTAAATTTGAGCTGGTGACGCATAAGGTGAATAATGTCGTCGTTGACGCATTTTTGAATCCATTTTTCGTTGATTTTGATTCTGTTTTGCACGATGTTCATCACATAAATTGTGAGCTTGACCATTAGTTTTTAATGCTCGTTCATTTTTGCATTTGCCTGTTTTGTATAGACAATGACCACGAAATCCAGTGTTGGCGTCAGTCATGGCAAATTATAAAATGAACCTAATGAAAACAAGTCACGGAAGAGTAGACCAAACCATTCATTCCACGTAAACCAAACAGTGTACCCAACCGTGTGATAATTGCAACTTTAGTTGCCTCGTCTATGCATGTCATACATCGTTTGTTGTGCTTGGATCAGGTGACACAAACGACACCAATCTGTTCCGATAACTACATGCCAACTTTTTCCTTTTGATCCAACGTTTGCGTAGTGTAATCGGTCCACGTTTGAAGATTCCAATCTCCCAACTCTTGAAATCAACGACTCGTGTGACGAGGTTAATCTGATACTTTCATGGTATCAGTCGTCCTAATCCCCGACATGAACACTTTTCTATGGTTTATGGCACATTTGACAGCTTTGGGTGATGGTTCGATTTCACTAATGTTAATGATAAAGTTATTAATGTGTTGTACTGTACGCCACGAGACACTTAAATGATGATATTGAGGAACCAGAAGATGTTTTTCAGATTCTTAGTAATTGACGACGTCAAGTGCTACTTCAAATATCGTCCCATACCACCCAAGCGCCTACGCAACATTTAAAGGCAATATTAAAAGCCCTTAACCAATACAGGCAACTATCCTAATACATATTGCATTTTTTAATAAAGTCTTTAAGCTAGACACTTGGTAAAACTTTGCCAGCTTTTTCTTAAACTTCTTCTTCTGTCTGGTCACTGTTGCAATAAAACAATTGATTCTTTTCATAATGGATAGACTTGATAATAGATTCAAAAGTATACTGCACTTTAATTTACATTAATGAATATATCCCCCATCTCAAAAAGCTCTATGAAAAATTTATCTGATAATTTCTAAAGATTGTAAACAGTATTGGGACTTTAAATACTTATCCAAAGACCAATTGACTTAAGTATCTCTTGTATTCTTGAAAGTCATTTATGCGTTGCGTTTTATTGCTCAGAAGAAACTTTTCACCTTAGAATTTCTTTTAGATTTGCATTTAAACTCCTAGACGTACTCAGGATATTAACGCAGATGGAAAAAATGGATAGCACATTTGAAAATCTGATTAGATGCATTGCTCTACGCGTTCACATACGTCTGGATACATTATTGAGGACCTTATGTGTTATCCCTGAATCTTTTTTGTGTTTTTAATTTCATTTCAAGTAGACAATTGTCCAACTTCTTTAACACTATCCAAAGTCACCCTTACATTAATACACCTGCTTGTATCTCAAGATAACAATGATACTCAATATTGTATTGGATGTAATCTCCAATATCAATTTTATAATCGTTAAGTTAAATTTTACTTATGATAGTTAAATACTTTGGTTCCTTTTAAATTGAAAGAGTCTTTGCTCAGTTTATTCCTGGATGTCTCTGTAGTATCAAAGACAAGTTGTAGACCGAAAAAATGAAATCAGATCAAAGCTATTCGTCCACGTCACAATGCAATTGCTTTAAACAAAAATTATATAAATAAAACAAAAATTAGTCTTGGTACTGAGAACGATAGTCTCGAGTATATAAAGGACGACTGACTTGCCATGACATTTCTTCTGTACGAGGTAAAATAGGAGCAAAACGTGCTTCTATAGCCAAAACTTCTTCAGATACTATTTGTACGAGTTGCTTTAAGATATGAGCACGAAATGCTTCACGGTTCATTTGATATGATGGCGAAATTCTGTGTATGTGTTGTTCATAGGGGTATTGTTTTGGCGTTTGTAGAGTTTGTGGTATTTGTGGAGCGACAATGATCTGGTCAATATATTTTCTTTGGCTTCTTTCCCGTAATTTTGAATCCAATTTTCTTTGGTTATGATTTTGTTTCCAACGATGATAATTGCAAAAGTTGTGTGGCATATCATTCTTTTTAAGTGCACGTTCTTCTTGGCATTTTCCAGTCTTATAAAGGCAATGACCACGAAATGGTGTATTGTGTAATTGTTGATTTTCACTTGCTACTGTACGAGCCATTTGAACAATGAGTAATGGTACCTTTTCATAATGAAGTTAACGTTCATTTTTAAAATCAGGCTGAGTCTATCTGAGTTTGATGTAGTGACATGACGTATGAGCCAGGGTTGCTTTGTTGTTGTGCTCGTTAAATGAACTCTTCAGACTTCGTTAAGAAAGTAAAATACTGTTCCATTTGTATGAAGATATGACTGATTTTTGTGGAACAAACTTCTTAAAGGTTTAGTCGTTAAACCATTGTATAATAATTGATTGTCATAATCCAATGATGTTGTCGTAACTCAATGATCAGTTCTTTAGAGTAGCTTACTTGTCAATTGGTATCAGTGAGAAATGGGGACAATGAATGCGATATCAATGGTTAGATCAGTTATAAGTTTCATTTGGTTGTACTTTCTGTTGCAATGGACACAAGTCGTATCCACGTTGCAGTGAGATTACGTCCAAAATTGCTATCCGAAGGTGGCGAAGCTGATGCAATTGCAGTGCATAAGGATAAACTGCAATTACTTCATGCGCCATGGACACGTCTAAACACATCTTATCAATTTGACCGTGTGTTTCAACCACACCATTCCAATGCTCATATCTTTCAAAGTTTTTTGACACCAACTGTACAATCAGTATTAAATGGAAATCATGCTTCGATCATGGCGTATGGACAAACAGGAACTGGGAAAACACACACAATGCTTGGACGTGATCTTTGGGGACTTTGTTTAACTAATACCCCTGAACAACCAAACTTGACTGTAACCCAAGATACGTAAGTCTACTCTAGTCAGAAAATAATGGAACTCTAAACCTTGTAGTGGACTCATGTATCTCGTCGCAGCTGAGCTTCTACATCATCGTGGAGCACTGCAATGCTCCTATTTAGAGCTCTACAATGATAAAGTTTACGACTTGCTGGATGATGGAGTTAAAGGTACCTTGGAAGTTAGAGAAGAAGCTTCGATTGGGGCTTATGTGCCAGACGCACAGCTTGTTGAAATTAATTCACTTGATGCACTAATGGAAATACTCTGGAAAGGAGCACAATCAAGGGCTCATCGAGCTACCAACATGAATGAGAGATCTAGTCGTAGCCATACCATTTTGCAATTGACTTTAAATGACACTGCAAGCCGAATTAATCTTGTTGATCTTGCAGGGTCAGAAAAGTGTAAAAGTATGTCTGGAGATGGACAACATGTCAAGGTACTTAACTCAATTTGAGCAATTGAGAATATTATCCTAGGAATTAAAATTTATTAATCAGAGTCTATCCAATCTTGGTCATTGCATATCAGCCTTACTCAAACGTGGAAAACACATTCCTTACCGCAATTGCAAGCTTACTCGACTTTTACAACATTCTCTTGGTAAACCTAAAGATTGACATTGTTAATTAGTTGAGATAGATGGGAAGGCATTGTGTTCGTTCATTGTTACCTTAAATCCTTGTGCCAGTAATACCATGGAAACTTTATCAACACTACAATTTGCAGCCCGGGCAATGAAAGTAAAAGTTCGTAGCACAAATCCAAGCAATAGTACGTCTATAAATTTTGAAATGATGAGATGTTGATCATGTAGAAATTTTATCATCTAGTACACCAGCAGAGGCCTTGATGGTAAGTTGGCTATTAGGACAAAATGTTTTTTGCATCCATGTAGCTTCAACAACAAGTTTTGCAGCTACAGGCAGAGAACAAATCATTGCGAACAGCTCTAGTCCAAGTAAGAATTTAGATACAAAGCAAGAGATTCAGGATTGTAGGAACGAGAGCAAAAAGGAAAGCTCTTGCTTGGATTCACTTCACTTTTGCGCGATACTTCGTCTGTCGATCGAGTTGACACAAGCACACAGGCATATTTCGTGATGAGTCTGATATGCATAACCCATGCTTAGGTTCGAAGGGAATCACTCAATGCCAACCAGATTTCCAGCAACAATCAGGCTTCCCGTAAAATACTCAAAATATCATTACAATACTCTGCATTCATTTAGACCCTCAAGATGAGTTCATACTGAGCAAACTTTCAATGCTTGAGAGCACCATTCAACAACAGCTACAAGACATCCAGGCAACGAAAGAGCGACTTTTGCAACCTAAGGTACTTTAGTATATATTTATATTGCTAAAGCTATCTTACGTAGGATGATGCGGCTAGTGATAACCAGTGGGAAGAATACGTGGACTCAGTGACGGGATTTAAGTACTTTCATAACGCAACCACAGGCACCACTCAGTGGAAAAAACCATCAGATTTTTAGTCCTCGTAATGAAGTATACGTCGAACGTAAAATAGTAGATATCTAGAAAGGAACAATGAAATGTAAGACTTGTAAATTGGCTTACGCTTGGCTTTCAAGCACACGGGATTTTGGAACAGCTTCAACAGTACTGTCATCAAACAGGTACCAAGTATTTTTGTGTAGGCCAAAAGAAGTATAATGACCACTGTGGAGTGTGCCATGATGATTTACTACAGCTACCAAATCATAATCGGTACATGGCGGGGAACTCCTACGCATTGATTCGAATAAATGTGCAAACTCGTAATACCTTGGTGATAGTGGGTTAGCAACATAGGCAGAAATATTCAAGTTGGCCGTAGGAAATGTGATATGAGTTGAAACTTTGCTTTGTGTCAATGTATCAAATCGCTACTATCGTCGTTCCATATCATTTAATAGTCAATAGCGGCACCTTGAAATGAAGACAAAGTACATTTGGGGGCATTTGAATAGATAGAGTCTTCTTGCAATCTCGATTTTTATTGCATTTGCTGCATCTGGCTTCGATGGCTTCAGGACTTGTAAAGCGATTTAAAAAGTAATGAACATCGGGTTCAATGTCGTTGGCATCAACAGCAACTGAGAGATCAAGAATGGGGTCATAAGCTGAGGACACTGAATTGCACACATTGCAAACAATATCAGATCGTAAAGCACCAGCAAATGTTTGATGAATAATACAATCGCAGGGATTAATGCCATGTGCACCAACTCGTGGCGATGCTCCTAGATACGTTATTACTTATTTTCATTTGGCATTGATGTACCAGTTAGTCGAGAATGGGAATGTATTCCATCCAGAAGTGATATTAGAAATTCATGACCGTCTTGTTGTCGATAACCAGCAAGAAAATCAGCATGATTCCACATTGCGTACAATAGATTATAGGGTACAATTGGTGCAAGCTCAGTGCGAGGTGTGTACATCTATGTACAAGTTATTTATTTGTAAAGATGAATAATACCTCTAATATCAGCTTATCCATGTTACAACAAAGGCAAAAATTGGAGTCTCGAGGGCATGATTTATTATTGTGTTGGTCAGCTAGAAAATAATGCAAGATCATAGGAACATGAACAAGTGATTGTAATATTGCATTCATAAAGCACGTATTTCCCATGTTAAGTAGCCCACAAAGCCCAGCTATATTAGGTATCATGAGATAAAGAATTCATGAATAAGTACTTGTAGGAGTCACTTTTAACGAAGTTACGTGCTTGTATCCATACATAGCAATCCATTCATCACATTCGTCCTCTATCAAGCCATTTCTTATATATTTATTATGCTGAAGTATACCTCTGTTTCTTTTTCGCTTAAGCAATGAAGTATTTCCATTTAGTTGATCTCTTGGAATATATTCTACATACATTAGACAATACATTGTCAAGATATCTTACTTGTACATAATTGTGTTTCAAATTCAGGTATATATACAATATCCAAACACTCTACACAATAAGTAACTTGTAATTCTTCCAACCATCCTACACAAACATCTAAATTTCATCAATATCTCTATCATTACCAAAGATATGATGATGTAGAAATGCATGTTTAATAAAAGAATCATTGTTTTCAATACCCAAAGGTCCTTGAAACATACAACTTTCCTCAAGACAAACGCATCTTTCATCCATCAATTTTCTTTTCATCTGTGGATCATCCTAAACATATCCAATTTCGTTCAAAATCACACTACATATTCACAACAATACCAAGTACATTTCTACATGTTTTTTCTCCTCTTCAAAGCCTTTTCTAGAGCTCCAACGTCGAATTCGTCCATTGCCGCCCCAGTGCTTGACATGGCGGCACATTTCACCTCACTTTTTTACCAATCCGGATATCCGGATATGAAAAAGATTGTTGTAGAAATTATTGTCAAATTGTGCATAAAAATGGTCTTTAATCTTAGATTTGTTCTTTTATCAAGTATTCTGATCTTTAAATATCTTTAAACGCATTTTAGGATTAAAGAATTTTCTTTAATATAAAAAACATTTCTTTTATACTTTTGGTCTAGAATAAGTAAAGTATCATATTTTCAATCGATTTCTATGGCAATTAGATATGGTTTGAATGCTTTAAATGGTTAATAGATAGAATTAATTGCTTTATGAATGCTATCAAGTTGTTGGAATTTAAAATTGATATTGAAAATGATGAAAATGTACTTGGTGTCATAAAAAATGTATTGAAAATAGAGATTTTTCAATACGAAAAGAGCTTGAAAGAGAGAATGGGAATAGATCATAACAGGATCATATCATTAAAGACTAGCTGTGTGCTAGAAACAAGCACTTTCTTAAAGTTTACTACATGAAAGATCAGTTTTAATGATTATTTTAGATTATACCAGAAACGCAAGAACGAGCCATGAACGACCCGATGGGCTACGTCGTGACTACGATAATTGAGCATTCGATCACGTATCTCTTTCAGCATTCTGACTTAATTGAAGAGTTTCGCATGGCTCAAGTACCTGGAGCTCTTTCAAATGCCTCTGCAGCTAAATTACGTTCATTTTTTGCTACTGATCAATCAGGTAATGAAGATAGAATGCTAATTTTTCATCTTTATTAGTTGCTGAGTTAATACAGCTATTGTTTGTTGATCCTCGTTTACCACAGACACGACATGGTACTCCTACGTATGCTGAATGTGCTACTTTGTATTATATTCAACAACTTATGACGACACCACCATATATGACAGGAATCATTGATAGTTTCTTAAATCCTGCAGAGAATCGACTTTGTCGAAAAGCATTGCTCAATGAAGTAAACAAATATGTTCCAGTGACTAGCATGAATGCTGAAGCTTTAAGCCGAGTATTGAATGCTATCTTTGAAAAAGCAACAATTCCAACATTTTTTGCACACTTTGGTAGTGATGCAGTGGAGTTATTTCATGGTATTTAAAGGCTCTTTCATTTATTTGTTGTTGATTCATCTATAGGTTTATTATTTCAAGCAGGACGTGAATGTATTAAAGATATTGTCTTGCGTATTTGTGATGAAATAACACCATCTCCTCAATCTCTATGGTCTGGTGTTCCCTATCGATTATTATGTCAAATCTTTCCTACAACTCAATTACCACAGCTAACAGGATTAGTTCCATCACATGCTTCAAAAGACATGGATTATCGTTTTACTATGATGCTTTATACATGTGATTTCATCACAGATTTAATCCAAGAACAAAGACCAGACTCATTGGGACTTTATATAGTTGAGACTTTTACTACTGATCCAAAATGTGCACAAACAATTGTAGCTGGAGTTCTTGAAGATTTGAAAAATTTACCTACAGCAGTAGCATGTGAGTCTTATGGTACAAAAATTCTCAACTCACTTTTACAAATGCATCAATGTGGATGTATTGAACAAAATCAAAAAGGTGAAGGAGCTACAGAGTGTAAAGGAAGTTTAAATGCAATATGGGATGCTTGTGTAGCTGTCATTCCAAATATTGTAGATCATTTGCGATTACCACCTTTTAAACCATTTACTTTAAAGCATGTTCAAGTAAACTTTGATCAGCTTTCTTATCTAATTATGTTCGTTAGATCTTGTATTTGTTTTACCCGATATTTCGTGTATGTTGTATTCAAGTGGATGCCCACTTGATGCACAATAATATCATTTTACTGCTACTTGACTTGATGGAAAGGTTTCCTGATGCAAATATACTCCATAGTGCTATCTGTCGTCTTTTTATCACATATCTTGAAGATGCACCAATTTTGTTTGGAGAAGAGCTTCGTTCACCAAGAACACTAAGTGATCCCCTTCGACTTGCTTCATTTGACTCTGTAATTTTACAAAGAGTAATTGAAGGTTCAAACCACACAGTAATTACATGTTTCAAAGACATTGCTCTTTCATACGATGAGTATTTTGTGCAAAAACCTCCTGTACCACAAGTTGCTATCGATCTCTGGCAGTCTTTTTCATCTACAACACTCAAATCAATCCGAAAAGATTGGGCATTTGCAAAACCAGAAAATGTTCGAGTTGTTCGGAGACGTAAGTACCTACATTAGATCCTCATGATAACTATGCGTAGATTCTGCATCCAAAGCTGTTCATGTTGATGTAGATTCTCTTCTCGCATTGACAGCCAAATCCTCCAATTTAGTCCACGACGACAATCATCATGACACACATCATGAATCGGAAGATAGATCATCTAAAGCACCAAGAAATGCCCCACTTTCATCTATACATTTGTCACTCAATGAATTGGCATCCGAGCACCATAATCGACATGGTCCTTTGGAATTAGCATTGAAAACACCCGTGATAGACACTGAGCTAGAGACTCCATGGGCTAAAAGCCATTCCCCACGATACGATAACGAGGGTTCTCCAAGTAAGCGAGAAACACCGTTGCACGCACTATACAATAATGAGGAGCATCAGCTTCTTGAACATTTCGGGTAGTGAGCATGTTAATATTGTAGTTAATTGTCTTTGGTCTCTTCTTCGTTTGGATTTGAGTTATCATCAAGGAATTGAACCAAAGCACGTAAACGATCTTGTTGTACTTCATGTTCATCATCCATCATATCTGCTTGAGCAGTAAGCACTTGAGCTACTGTTGATAGAGTCATTGCATGAACATGAAGCTTCTTGATAACGTAGGGAAGTAAAGTTTTAGCAAATACTTGGCACATATGTGCTAGTACAAAGCATACTTGTTGGAGTGTAAAGAGTCCATTATCGAGCTGATGTAATCGGTATGCTTCCAATAAAGCTTCGTATGCTTCAACAGCTTCTTCACTGTTCATATCTGCCGGTGGTTGTGGTTCTTGTACCTCTCGATTCATTGCAGTGTGATACTGCAGCAATAAGTCAATAACTCTATCAGTCTTTTCATATGAATTCTCAAGAAATTTTGCTTGAAATCGATCACGAACGTCATATTTGGACTCAAGTGGCAGCCATAAACTCAACGAGGCGAACAAAGACATTAAATGTTCATCATTGGTCTTTTGCTTGTCCTTTTTACTCCGAAGTTTGCCCATAAAAAGAGGGAAAAGTTGTTTAAGTCCACCAAGTTCGACAATACGTTCACAATTACGAGCATGGGACATAATAGCATGATCAAGTACACGAAGAGCTGGAGCTTTGCAAAATTTGTTTTCTTTGATGCATCGTAGCATCAGTTCAAAGCCTTGGAGTGATCGGAATCGATCTTGAACTTTAGGAATGCGTAATGCACTGCATAATGCATTGAATAAATTGTGTACAAATTCTTCTTCTTCATCGCCTGATGGGTCTTTCTTGCGATATGCTGCCAAGCATTGTAGTAAGATATCAAGTGGTTCATCATCTACAGTAAAGTTGCCCAATGAAGTGGCTGCTTCATCAGAAGCTTGGACAAGAATGGAGAGGATTTCACTGCAATAAAGTTTGTTTTCACTCATGGCACTTTCTTTCTCATAGCATTCTGCAACAAGAAGGTTTAATAAAGGAGTAGATGAGCAGAGAAGACTGCAGCTTTCAGGTAGCAATTCCGATAGATTTTCAATAATTTGAAGTAAATTGTATACAGCAACTCGTTTGACTTCATCAGTCTTGAAGGAAGCTTCAGACAACAAAGTACGTAGATTTTCAACAAGCAATTCAAGCCCTTTGTAGCCCATAATAGCTTTAACAACAGCTTCAGCAAAGGCCATTTCACCAACACGTTCAACATCAGTCATATCAGCTAATAAAGCAATGATATCCATGCGAATATCCAAGTTTTCATGGGTCAAGAGTTGAATAAACATTGGAATAGCTTCATTTTCAATCAAAACTTCAAATAGCTCAGGATCTGTAGCAATATTCTTCATACGAGAGATATCTTCATGCAATGCAAGCTCCGATTCCTACGTAATTATGATCGATTTTAACGTTCATGGTTGACATACCATGAATTTTGTTGGATCTTCAGTATGTTTAGCACGCATCATTTCATTCTTTTGCAATTTCTTTTCAAGAGATTGTACCATTTGCTTTACAATACGTGGATTAAGCATGAATTCAGGATTATCATCCATATCTGGCAATTCAATCGGTGTTGTCACCTCAGTTTTGGCCACTTTTTTTGCTGGTCGTTCAACAGCAACTGGGCGTTCACGTCGTTTACTTGGATCATTTTCAATACCTTCAAAGACCTTTTCAAAATGTGCTTCCATTACTTGCTTCTACCTAAAGAAATTATCATTTTTCCATTCTCATGAGATCGCTTGACGTACCTCCAGGAATTGCCACAGATAACAATAATTTTAAATAGTGTATTTTGTTAAATAGTATACATCATCAAATAGAGTGACACATTTAAATAATGTTCTATCGGGAAATAATCTTAATTCAGGAATTAGTGTTATAACACTGTGTAGTGTGACACACTATGTACGTCGCGCTTTTGATGTCTCAAACTCTTGCCTTGGACTCTTTCATTATTGTCTATTGAAAGAGGATAGTTTATGCATTCCTCTAGACACTCCATCATCCCGTTTACACACTTTCATCCTTCTAAACTCATCATTTTTCATTATCGCATAATGTAAAAATAACACCCAATTATAACACTTTTTGTAAAATCTATGATTTTTTCAATGAAATTTTGAGCGATATATGAAATTGTTGCTTTCATTACACTCTCTCTTTATCTTGAATTCAAACATGTCATTCTCATTGCTAAATCGTTCGTAGCATTCGCAATCAAATTTATCATAATTCATACCTCTGGCTCGACGCTTTTTGATTGGATAAAACGTTACTTTACTCTCTAGCCCAATCAGATGCTCCAGATGGACCATTTTCAGCCAATCAAAAATGTTCATGACAATTGTGTATATGTAGCACATGGCGGCAGAATAAGAACGCGCTATCAAAGTAACATGGGCTGCTGGCTGTCTTCTTGTCTTCCTGACGGCACAATGACAACGAATCTAGAGGCTGAGCTCTTTGAGGATGAAGTAGATGATGGTTATGCCAAGCCAGCCGTCGTTTTTGGTCATGCTTCGCTTTTAACAGTACGAAAATGAATATTTTTGACGATTTTCACCATGTTTCCAGGCTGAGGAAGTGGTGTGTGGCCATGCAATTGGAAAAGGAGAGTCTGGCGTTGTATATAAGGCCTCATATCGTGGAAGTACTGTTGTAGTTAAGAGATTAGCTATGGTGTTGCCTGCAGAACCGAATTCTTCAAGCCGTGAGATGATTGCTGCAGCACTTGAAGTCGAAGCATCAAGGATGAGTAGCCTTCGACATCCAAATACAGTGTTGTTTATGGGTGCTTATCTAAATGAAAACCAATTTTGCATTGTCAGGTATGTTGTCGACAATGAAGAAATTGTATGAATTGCAATTGTAGTGAATATTGTACGAGAGGATCGTTGTTTGATGTATTACATGAAAAGAAACATGCACAAGTCAATGGATTTCCTGATCCGAATCAAGGCACACATTTACCATGGAGTTTAAGATGCCGACTTATGCTTGGTGCGGCAAGAGGACTTTTGTATTTGCACTCAGCTGATCCTCCTCTTGTACATGGTCAACTTAAGAGTACAAATATCTTAATTGATGATTCTTGGAATGCAAAATTAGCTGTAAGTTCTACATGCTCTGCCTTGGTTAACAATGTTGCTATAGGACTTTGGCACAAGACGTGTTGCTCAAGCAGTATCAGCCCAGACAAAACCAAACCGTTCTATTTTACCCCGTTGGACAGCTCCTGAACTCTTAAAACATGGAGAAGAGTATGTTTGGAATGGACCAAAGCCCCAAGCCGTTGATATTTACAGCTTTGGGTAAGTTTTTACTCTAGTATTCAAATTGCTCATTATCACTTTAGTATTATTCTCTGGGAGCTAGCTTCATTCCAGCTACCTTATGAAGATTGCACAAGCTTTCGTGATGTACGGTCAAATGTTCTCTCTGGTCAACGACCAAGTATTAAACCAGGCGCATGTCCGATGAAATGGGCTGAACTTATGACAAAATGCTGGACACACAATGCTTCACGCCGTCCTTCAGCTGCAGAAATTGTTTCTATCCTTGAAGATCTCTCAAGATCAGAATTGATTGAAAAGAAGCAACAAACTGGTCGAAAACATCAGCGCATGCGATAGAAAGTTGTCAATAGATATCATTTATTATATCATTTCTCTTGTGTGGAATGAGAGGCATGTTATTTTACATGTGAAATAACAAGGACAAATTATCAGCGATAGAAGCTGTCATCATTAGATATCATTTAATATATCATTTTTCACTTGATGGGTGAGAATCAGGTGATCAATGAAATCGAATTATTATTCTTTATGCATTAGCATCTCATTTCTACATTACCATAGGTAAAGCACCAGCAAGAGCTTCTGCATGGGGATGTTTATCAAGTCCTTCACGACATTCAGCTCTGGCAATGTAAACAACTCGCCATGACTTAACATCTAGTACATAGAGCGTACTACTAATGGGAAGAATTAGTAGCCCTGCCATAGCTGCTGATGCTAAATCCATGTAGTAAACTCCATCGTGTACCCATAGCTCTTTCTCATAAAGATATTTGGCTCCACAAGGTAACAAAAATGACATTTGTTCGTCTGTGTCTGTAGGAGCTCCACATACTAATCGTACAACAATTACACCAAGTAAAGATAGACCAATAACTATTCCCACCAGTGTCAAGAATCGATTAAAATCACCAATGTACACGGTACCACTTGTACAAACAAGTTGAAAGTCTATTTGAACCACTTGACATTGTTTTTCTATCTGTACAAGAGGCATAACAGGACTTGCCAAACTGAGCACTGCAGCAGATATCCAAGTTAATAGCCCAACAACAGTAGCGTAGTGCATGGTTAAGTTTTTGGTATAAATCATGGTAATGTCATTGACAATGTAAATGAGCCACCCAACTTCACCAGCAGCTAAAATTGTAGTGTACCATTCTGTGATGGGTGACTCAAGCACAGCAGCGTTGCCAATATTTGTTAGATTTAATGACCCTGTTGATAAAAGTGCTAAAGCTGTCATACTTCGAACAAACAAAAGTGGTCGACCAATCCACACGATACCAGCAACTCGATTCATTTCAAAGTAGTTTAAGCCTTCATTCCGAAATTTCTGAACAAACGATTGAACGAGAACAATGACAGCAACACAAATGAGCACTGCAGTGATATATTGGCAAAGTGATCGAAAGTAGAAAGATGCATTGACTGGGATTTCTTGAGCATTAACCAAATAAGAGCTTTGTTGAATTCTAGCTGTAATAGCATTGATCACACCTACGTCGCCTTCAAATGTGATAACTTCACGTACACCCGATACCCAATCTGTCAAGTACATCCATGCAAAATAATCAAAGACACCAGTAGTAGATGTCACGATTGGACTTCGTAAAATAAAGTTTTGCTTTGTTGCAATAGTTTGTGCGTACTGCATGAGCTCGACATTGACTTTACTTACATCGTTCTGGACAGCTAGAGCCTCAGTTCGAAGAGATTCCAATGTAGCTGTACCAATGTGTTTCAGTGCCCATTGTGCAATTAATGAAATTGATTTTGTGCACTCTGTAGGTGACACCATTTCAAGTTGACCGGCCGCTGCACAATTAGCTGCAGTGTCACCCAGAGCTACACCCGATGCAAGTGCACTTAATAACAAATACATTCGATCAGTTGGAAAGCCTTCACTGAGAGCAGTGGAGCATGCAGTATCTGCCCCAGTGAGTGCCCATAGACCTTGTGTAAGAGTTTTAGTTGCAGGAAGTTCATTACACAACAAATTGCCACCCCAGCCAACGTAAGCTGTAATATCCATAGACGGAGGTACAGGAAACATTTGAGATGGTAGTGAAATAGAAAGTAAATCGCGTTGTGCTGGAAATGTCTTGTTGCCGCCACTGACAAAACTCGAGGCTAGTGCATTGGCTACAATTGCTTTTGCTTGAGAATACCATTGTGTCAATGATAATGGTGTTGGTACATGCCATAAATCCACTGATCCAAAAGGTCCAATGTTGTCATGAAATAGTTGATACCCAATACTAAGTGGTGATCTGAATGTACCATTTTGAATTAAGATTTGTTCCATAGTCAAACTCTTGTCTGTAAAAGCCCCACGTTGGGTTGGGCTCTTCCGAAGTAAGCTTGCACCATTCATTAAGGTTGATGGTGAGGCAATAGCCCATAAATCACTTGCCCATGTCCAGTACATTTTAAGTGATGTTTGTGTAGATAAGCGAAAAGTACCATTAGTTGATTTTAAAGTCATTGGGTATTCATGACCAAACGCATTTTGAATCACAAATTTGTCAATCATACCATGAGTCTTATAGTTTTGCCATTGGGTTGTATATCGCACAATGTGTTTAGATTTCCAATAATCAACTTCGTGCGTGACATCTTTAAATGGTAGAGCTGCTGCAGATTGAGTAGTTTGGAGCCATGTCGTGCCAACTTGATCTTGCTTTAAATCTTTAGCAATTGCTAACTCAAATGAAGAGCCCCAGCATGATGTAAATGCTGTCCAATTCATGTTACGCAATATCGATTCAAGATAGATGGCACCATTATCAACATACTTTTTACATCTTGTTTGTCGTGCAGCAGAGTTAGCCATTTCCCATTGTTTATCCATGTTAACATAACAATATTGTGTTGCAATCCATGGCAGCAAACATGCATCAGTATTACGAATACCATTTACTGCACTATATAAATCACGATCATTTTCATATACGCTTGAACGAATATAAATTGAGCTAAAAGCAGTAGATGTTGATGGATCTGAAAAAGATTTGAGCTCACTAAACGACGAATTTGTAATTTCCAATTTGTCTGTTTGATTGACAATGAGCAATTGGCTATTAAACCAATCTGCCAAGTACGTAAAGGTGCCAGAAGCATTGAATGAAGCCCACCAAAAATCGTTCGCCATTTTGTTTTTTGTCAAAGTCATATAAGAAACAGAACCAAAGAGCGATGCTGCCATGTATAAAATACCTCCAATGATTTTAAGTCTTTGTTTACTAATTCCACAAAAGTATCGGTGTTCAGGCTTTTTGTCTTTAGTAACGTCATTAAGCTTAAGCGATGCAAATTTCCTGCTGCTATAATTGACATTTTTGGTTGAAATATCACTTGGAACAGCTATTGCATTCGCATCAAAGATAATCCATAGTTTTGTATCAAAAACCCATTTTGAATTGCCTATCTTTGCTGTGAAAAAACCACACATAACAGCAGCACTGGAGCTCATAGTCTCAAACGTTGTGCCCAAAAACGTAGCTCCACTAGCTGGAACCAAGAGAGGCCAATTTAAACGTGGTTTTGATCGTCTCAAGATGCACTTTATCACAACTCCAATAACCAGAGCCCCAACAATGCACGCTATGTTGACGATAATAAACGACAATAAACGAGTGCTACTTCCAATAGCTACTGACCCTGAAGTGCATGCCACTTGATGGTCAAAGTTGGTACGAGTGCAATTGCGTTTAAGTGAAGCCGTGACTTGCACTGGTGCAGCTAAATCCCACACAAGTGTAATGATCCAGACTGAAAGACTACTTAATGGAGCATACAGTATACTCAATTCACCCGTCACCACCAGCAAAAAATCGTTAACTACATATGTGAGCCAAGTGCCTTCAGCAGTAAGAATGAGTGAATCAAACCATGACCGCGTGGCATATTGAAAGCGGGATAAACCATCGGTGACTACAAAATCAACTGGTGCAGTACTCAAGGCAAGTAATGCGGTGAAAGCACGAACAAGTAATAGTGGGCGACCAACCCAAACCGGGCCAACTATTCGGTTGAAAAAAAAGAGTTGTCGAGTGTCAAACTCAAGCCTATCCATCAGAATGTAAAGAAATGTGAGAATACTGACACCAACAAGACCAATTGTGGTGAAAATACTAATTGCCCAAAGATATACACTTGATGCTTGAGGGACTTCGAGTGGCAGTGCCATAAACTGCCTTGGAGCAACAGGTTCTGACATCAGTACAAAAGTAGCTACATCACCTTGAAATGATACAACTTCACGATATCCATGCACCCAGTCCATAAGTTCCATCCAGCCAAATACATCATATGCCGATGAGGATAAAATTGCTTGGTGTAGGACTGTGTAATTGCCTTGTACTTTGGAATTCTGTACAATTTCAATGTTCATAGCTTTTACGTCATTTGTCACTGCGATGGATAGTGTACTGATTGTATTGGCACGGGTTGGATCAGCTAAAGCTAAAGTGTTCCACGCTGTTATTGCAGCATTCGCAATTGTTGTGCAAGAAGCACTGGTGGTTTGAGCCAATGTACACACAGAAGCTGCAGTTGATGTATCAGGTACACCAATTCCAAACAAGATAATTTCAGGCGTCACTTTAAACGTTGCCTTTAGTTCAGAGCTACATGAATCATCCCAGGAAAATTGGGGCTGTACGAATGTAGTACCTCCACCAAAAGGACACATAGGACTTCCACCATAATGTACTGAACCTGGTGTGCGCCAACCGAGTGGAACAATGTCGAGTGAGGCACCAACAATTGCATTATAAGCAGCTCTAAAAGTTGCAGAAGCACCATACTGTGTCATAACAAACGTATCAAATTGGGCTACAAGAGCAATCAAGGACGCTGGTGGTCCCTGAAGATAGTTATCTATAGCTAAGAACGGCCCCCACATTGTGTGAATAATAACACTTGCAGGGGTGTTTGGATACAATGCTAAAACATCTTCGTAGGTACCTGCCCCAATGTTTTCCATGAAATCTGGGGCTTGTCTAACCCAGCTAGCTTTGACATAGGCAGTGAATCCAACATCATCAAATGGCCCCCAAAATTCCAATACGGTGGTCCAAAGAGCACGACGATCAGAGTACGAGATATGCTTGAGAGTAATGGTAGATTCTAACCCCAATGCACTAGTGATGACCATTTTTTCATCAATACCACCCATAAAACGATTGTGCCACAAAGTTTGATAATAAGTGATATCGTATTGCTTCCAGTGTGCGAGCTCTGATTCAGGGTCCTTGTACGCATTTTTTGTGCGAGCAAACCAAGCAGGTCCATCAGGTGTTGAGTTGACATATCTTGTTACAGCAAAATTAAACTCGCTGCCCCAATTGACGATGAAATCATCCCAATTCAAATTTCGCAACATTGTTTCCATATACACTGCAGCATTCTTACTTTGGTCCTTTGCACATCGTGCAGCACGAGCTGCAGTATGTGCAGTTTCCCATCGTCTTTCCAAATCAACGTAGCAGAATTCTATGAAAATGTAAAAGCAGGTTGCTGCATCGACAAGACGGTAGCTAGCAATTGCTTCTTCGAGTGTTCTTTGGTCCCATTGAGTATATTGTCGCGAATACGTGGGGTAAATGTTTAGTGCTGGTGTTTCTGCTGCAGAACCGTAAGGAGTAAGCGTTGCATGACCTGGATCAAGTACATCAAACGTAGCACCATTGTCGGAACGAGTCTGAAGCGCTTTGTTAAATGTATCAATCAAATACGATTGAGCTTCTGTTGGATTAAAATTCATCCAAAGTAAATCGTTTTGGACCATTGGAATGACAAGATGCAAAAAGTAAATTGCCCCGAAAATGGTGCAACCAAGATATAGTAGAGCACCAAAACGCAAAATATATTTCCAAATCCCCATAAACTTGGTTAATTTACTACCAGAAAGTGAACTCACTGGTTGTATTATACTACTTTTTTCTTCTGGGATAAACGTTTTTGGTTGTACTGGAGTCACTGCTTGATCATTTGTTAAGGAATCTCTTCGAGGTCCAAGAGGATAAACTGAAGGCTCTCCCATTAAAGCTGCAAATACTTTCTTGATATAGTACAAAGCAAATTCAAATATGTAAACTCCAATCAATACCATAAAAGAAGTCGTGCATCAATTACTGTATTCTATAATCAGAATAAGTTAACTACTATATATAAAGCAACGGACGTCCTTTCAGACTTTAAATACATTTACATTAGGTATACTTAGTACTAGTACAGAATTATATGTATCTCTTTACAATAATAACAAACTACTGCGTGCATATTTAATTAGGGTTTATAACCAAATTTGATATTTAAGAGAAACCAAAGTTTTGGATTTAACCATCCAAAACTTCTGCTATATATTTGACTAATCTATAATTACGATTTCTTGGATATGCTACTTAGTTTTACAAGATGAGTGCAATTGAGTCAGCTAGATGATAAGTATATATGACCATCTTCATCATATGTGATAATTTCAACGCTAATAGTGAATTATGTCTCGCATAACTTAATTGATAAGGTCGTCTATGTTAATACCAATAAAAATAGATCAACGGAAGAAATAGCTTCTCATAATGAGAATTTGAGCACTTTTAAGCACATGAATGCTTTAATAAGTGTATTGAGAATAATTTTAGCAGGACAAAGAAAAATGATCATTAAATGGTACTTTTCTTTCTGATTATTGAAAATATCTAAACTTTTGATGTCAAAAAACCGATGATGAAATAGAAACAAAAAAGACTTTAAACGGACTTGAACGTTTACTTATGGTGCTTAGCTGTTAAAAGTTTATGTAAAAAAATACTCTAATAAATCCATGCCTCCAATGTTATATGAGCTCTGTCGTTCTAAGAGGTATGGACAAGGGCAATGGCCAAATTCGGGGGTGATCAAACTTAAATTATCACACCTTGTAGCAAGTTTGACATCCATACGACCTTAAACAGTCATAATGACTGAGACTGGATTGAAGATCGTCTTCACAGCCGTCATGGTTACTTAAGGTCCTTTTTACTTCTTATATCTTGTTCACTATTCTCTATTGAACCTGGATGGATCTTTAGAATAGAGAATAGTTATCTAGTTAGATCAAATCTTTTAATTTACTTCTCAATTTACTTACTTTACCAAACTTAACTGACTTTTTTGAACACACCAGCTCTTGTAAAGAGGTGCTTTAAACAAGGATCCGTTGTCGACATTACTATTCTGAGATAAAAAGCTTTGGCCGTACACACACAGTCTATGATGCTTTGGACGTGAATATTAAACAAGCTATTCTCAAGTAGCCTTAATTCCAACAAATTCATGCATTCCACCAAATTCACAACCACCGAAGAGATAAAAGTATGTTTAACATCTTACTTGTGGTAATTAAATATATGGTTTTGGTTTTACAGAACATCACCCCACAGGCATGTCATTTTCGGATCACCCCCGAATTTGGTCATTGCCTGTATGGACAATATATACAATAAACACACGAAATTGAATTATTGTACACAAAATATCCAAGGCATTTTTACTATGATATTATTCAACTATCGTATTGGCATTCAATACATATAATAATATTGCTATATTTTAAATGTATTTCCCATTGCACATAAATTATTAACTCACAATAAATTTTATGTGGAAATTGCTTCATGGTATACATGAACATCGAATGATGGTCTATAGAAGAATGTTGGTTTACTTTATTTGGTTAATTTTAGTCATAATCATTTAGACTACAAAGTACTCAATGCCTCTCTTTGAACAAACAATTCCGATTGATAAGCTGACAGTAGCTGCTTTAGTGCTGAAGAACTGGGGAATTGAGCTTGACGATATCATCAAAGCATCGCAAAACCACACGTTTCGAGCCCATGATGCACAAGGAGCGCGTTATTCCGTTCGTGTGACGCCCGATCCAAGTGGCAAACATCTTAATCGCATCAAAGATGAGCTTGTGTTTGTAAATTACGTTGCTTCTGCTGGTTTACAACACGTATGCGCTCCTGTTGCTTTCCAAGACCAACAATTCGTACTTGCTACAGATTCTCTTGTAATCGTAGTGTTTCACTGGGCTAAAGGAGCACCAGTAAACTTTATGTCCTGGCGTTGGATGCTTGATAAAGCGTTTGTTATAGCTTGGGGATCATTCTTTGGTCATTTACATGTACTTAGTAAAAAGTTTACTCAAGATCACCCACAAGTAGCTCATCGTATCCAACGCTATGATGTTATTCACGATGGTGTTCTTGCTGGTGTTCCTTTGCATGAAGATGATGTTCGTGGTGAAAATGATGCTACTCAATTTGGTGTCATTCATGGTGATTTAAATTGCTCCAATTTCTACTACGTTGATGGAGATACACCAATGCTTTCAGTCTTTGATTGGGATCAAACAATGCGTTCATGGTATTTGTATGATCTTGCCCAAGCAATTTTTGGCCCGATTATGCTTGCAGAAGCTGGTATTCCTATCATTGGAACACCAGTTCCTCAAGCTAATCCAACACAATATCAAGCTTGGCTTGTTGCTGGTTATGAAGCTGTGAGTGGCCCTCTTACTTCAGCTGAAAATGTACAACTTACACGCATGGTATCTCTTAAACGAACCTTTTATGAACGATTTTGTCGTCGTGCCTTGGAAGAAGGGGATATTCCTGCTGATATGGAAGCATTTATTAAGTACATTGTAGCTTGGTTTGACAATAACAAAGAATAGTCATATACCTTAAGATTACGTGGCTTAAATGAAAATTATAGCACTGCTGCAAAGGGTTTCGGAATTGCACGAGGGGCTGGTGCACTGCAAACATGTTTTCGATGTCGCAATCGAGTCTTTAAATGGTTTTGTCGTAGTCCATGGACCACTCGACGGTACAATGTGTTGCGTTGAATAGCTCCATCATCAAATGATCTTCCAAATCGTAGTGTTCGATCCACTCGATTATCCATTTCTTGGGTTAAAGGATCAACATCACTTGGAATTATATTGTCATCAACCAAAGCCATGCGTCGAAACCATTCTCTATGAGCTGCTCGACGATGACAACCAGTTAAGCAACGATAGATGCTTCGAGCAACAAAGAAAAGTATCATCAAGGCAGACAAAACAATTGCAACCATTATTCCTGCCTTCATTGTTGTAATAACATTCCATACATGTAGCATTTCATTCTATGTCATAATGGTGAAATTGTTAGATTGGAAATGTATACCTTGAGAATTTGATTGTCTTCCAAGAGTTTAGTGTATTTTTCATTGATAGATAGCAAGAATTTTACTTCAGAATCCACAATTACTTTCTATATAGTATTAGTACTTTGAATATGATAAAGTAATGTACCAAATCACGAACTACTTGTGTTAGATTTGTCATTTGATCTGATAACAAAGATAATTTATGCTACAAAATATGTAAATACTTGAATATTTCTAGTTGATATACCTGGGAATCCAATGTAGCTGGTTTTATTGTCTCGGAAATTACTTTTTCAAGATGACTTTGATTCATTTCAAGTGCTTGAACTAGAAAATTTGTGAGCAACTTCATAGAAATCAACTCAACATACTCTTTTTAGACATGCGAATATAAAAGTTGTCTAACCCAGTGCCTTTTTCATCCACATTTGAAATATTCTTGGTCTCTGTCTTAGTATGTTCATGTGGCTTGGTATGATTGTGTATTCCTTCTTCTACAGCATTATTCGATCCAGGTACAATCCCAGCATCATGATTAATAGTCAAATTTGATAAAGTTGATATTGATGTATTTGCATTTGCAGGTAAAGGTGAAGAAGGTATCACTTTTTCCACTGGAGGTTGTGTCAATGGGCATGATTTATTCTCAATCAAATCCCATGGCCAAATTTGTGTAAATGACTCAATAATCGGTGAAATTGGTTCTTCCTTTACAATCGGTTCTTCATTCACAACAATATTCATCGGTTCTTCATTAATACTCTTTTCCAATTGCGAAATAACTTGTGTAAATGTCCGTCCATAAACTCTATTCCATTCATCATTAACATCTTCAAAAAGAAACATTGATCATACTTGATTTGACTCAATGTACAATAGTATTCTGAACCATAATGGGAAATCAAACGTAATTTAATATATCGTACATGATGTTTTTCATGAAAGTTAAATAGTTGTTCTCCATTTTTCAACAATGCATTAAAATGACCAAGAACAACCCAAGTATCTGTAGGATAATTAATACTTCCCAATACCTACACATATCACAATGAAGAATTCATCATAAATACATGATTTTCAACCAGGAATTCTTTTGTCATGGAAGAAAACTTTTCATAATTAGCAATTGCAATAGCTTCAGCATGAATATCTTCCGACAACGAAATCACAATCCATTTCTTATCATTTGCACATGGAATGAGCATATATCGATCCTTATCAGGCACAAGCAAGTTGACAGAGCCTTTTGTTCCTACGGCATGATCTAACACTGTAGCCCCCGAGTCTTTGGACGCGTAGTTCTGTCTTTGGCCGCCATCGCTGTCTTGTACTTCGAGCGAGTTGGAGCTTGGATTATACAAAGCTCTATCGACTTCCCCATCGATCTCTGCGAGGTTCTCGGCGATATCTGTAGCTATTGCAGGGGCTTGTTGTTCTTGCTGAAGGTCCGAGTCCACAGGAGCCACGATCGCCATGGCCAAGCTCGCGAGCATGAGGACAAGGACACGCTTCATTGCTATTTTTGTCAAAATGAGCATGGCAATGAGATAATGAAGAGGATATTGAGCAAGCAATAAATGAAAAGGAATGGGAAATGGTAGTTGACGGGATGTAGGAAGATAAGGAAATGAAAGAAGGAATTGATAATGATTGATAGATGAATGATTGATGAGGAGTGTCGTTGCTTTTCTACTGATGAAAGATGAAAGGAGAAAAGAAGATGTAATAGGATTGATTAGATGGAGAAGATAACTCCATGAATGAACTAATTAATCCTTACGCGTCTTCAACACTTTAGTAGTGACACCATCACGAGTCCTAAGTGAGAAAATATAATGATAAAGAAAGAAATAGAGAAAGACGTACAAGACATGAACAACACCACCCCAACCAGACAATGCATCTCGGTTGCAAGCAGATAGCAAGCATTGAGAAATGGTTTCAAACAAATCTTCAGGTTCCTAAGCAAGATGATTGAATAAATGATAATGAAATTGAAAATACCAAGTCTGGACGATATAAAGATTCACACATGCCATGCAATGCTTCTTCCATCGTTCCTGCAACGACATAATCTTTTGTAAAGAGTTCACAACCCAAACAATCCATGCTTGATAAGAATGGTTTATTTTCACTTGTCAATCCTGCAACAATTGGTTCGACAAACCATGGACCAAATCTATATCATCTTGATCTCTATTTTCAATTATATGATATACCTCTTTTCATACATCATATTGGAAATCATTGCACTCAATGTTTTTGGTTTGATTTCACGTTCTTCTTGCATCTTGTACATATTGAGTTTAAAACGTAGCAATTGTGACACGCTTTGAACATCAGTAGCAAGTCCAGCCAAACCAAGAAAGGTTTTATCATTAAGACGAAATACTTTTTGAAAATCCGTCGAAATTGTTTGACCTTGGACACCCATACGTGTATCACTACATAGATTAAGATCCAAATCGCTCTCTTTCACACATACCAAGCAATAGCCACACAATCCTTGCCTGCCATGGCAATAATAGCAGCTCCGTTGTATGCTAAAATGCTCTATTCCTTCAATAAGAAGAGGGATCTCATACATCTTCGTACCATTCTTTTACTGCCGTACGCTTTGATTTCTGCGGCTTAAGTTTAGTGGCTCAAATCCTCTATAATCTTATATTTCTCCCAATTCATCTATAATTAAAATTAATGTCATTTCTTACTTTTCTCTTATTATTCAATAAAATACATTTTATTCACTTTTACAAGAAAGCGTACTTAAACGAGGCGTACTTTATCGAATTTAAACACTTGATCAATTTCAGCAAATCTCAAATTAGTATCATAGTTTGCTTATACTTTTTGTCCATGACTATTGATAATTAGCTATCAAATTAACATTATCTGTATGCAATAAGACATATTTTCCACTTTATCTAACATACCAATTGAATGATCTATGATAGTATGATTCCGTATATCAGATTGATGTATTTTGACTCAACACAATTACAATATTTCATTTTACAATTAACAATCTTAATGAACATTCTCCGTTTCTTTCAATACATGGTTGAATTTGCTTATAATGGACTAATTTCTCGTAATGAACTTGCTACACTACGAGAACAACTCGATAAAAAAAGCATCCAGTGTATGGAATTACAAGGTCAAGTCAATGTACTCCAGCAGAATGCATTGGAACAAACTATTCTCAAAACCAAAATCTCCAGTCT
>JNBS01001954.1:0-19082 GCA_002081575.1 Thraustotheca clavata | reverse complement strand
TCTTGGTTCAATTATTTTTGTTTATCAATGAGTTGTACTATGCTTATTGGAATTGTTGTACCGTCAATAAAGAATTACAAGCGTGTTTATTTGGTTGCGCTTTTTGTGCCGTTGCTTATTAATACCTTTTGCTTGGCACCATCGCTTGTGCATAAATTTTCATTGCTTGATGGCGCATGGCAGCTTCGGCCAGATAAACTAATTCGTATAATTGATCATATCATTTAAGTGGAAGAAATTTATTCGACCCATGCAAAAACAATTCCAAAAAGTCCGCTTGCAAAATACTATGGAAGACGAATTAAGAAAGTGTGATTAACACGATGGTATTGGTGATGGATATATTGAGATTGAATATCTATCCCAAGTTGCCAGAAAGAACGGATTTCGTATTTCCCCGCTCGATTTTCACACTTGGTTATTGCTCCATTTTGAAACTAAAGGCACATGTGTCAAATATACTGAGGTTTTGAACAAACTTTACACTACTCGTGTGAAATCTTTTAATCATTCTTGTCCAAATTAGAAAAAGCAATTTCAACATTAAACCAATGTTTTTAAATCTACACTTGTTCATATCTGTGTTGATATTGAGAATTTCCACAATAGTGTCAAATTAGCTATGTTTCAATCATTTGGACGTATCTTTCCATTACTTCCATCAAGTGTATATGCTGAGCATCGTATCTTGCAAAGTTTTTGGATGAAGAAATGAATGATATAAATTAAACTAAAGGTTTAATTATTGTGAAACTTGTGTACAGCTTGCAAAGTTCTACACATTCATTAGCCACGTGCATTATTCATTCAATTTTTTCAAAATTTTCAATTTTAAAGAGTTTTTTCATCGAGGTTCAGCTACTATAAATGCATTAAACTTTGACAGAAATACGCAGTAACTTTACGCATAGAGCTGTCGCCATCGTGATATTTACTATTAAAAATCTCTACTTAAAGTACTTTTAAATCTTTCTTAAGTAATTGAGAGCTTACCTGATAAAATATCTAGTTATGAAATTGCACTTTTGACATGGCAGAGATACAAGGTACGAAAATAAAAGTATACTTTATTCAAGATGTAATTAAAAAATGATGATGTGTGTCATTCATTACACACTAAAAGTATGTCTGGCACTTACGACGAAATGGCTGTGTCGCCTTCCAAGAAGCAGTCTTTGCTATCCTCTACAGTGGAAATGAGCTTATTAATCGTATCTGGTAAAGGTCTCGTGGCTCTAGGCAGTGATGGTTTAACGAGTAATTGCATGTGTGAGGCTTTTTTAGTATCACAGGGCAAGCCACGCTCATTGCTCAAGACAAAAGTGGCAAAAATGACACGAAATCCAATTTGGAATTGTCCAATTGATATAGGAAATATACGCTTAAGTGATTTTGAAGGAATTGAGCTTGTAGTACGCCATTCTTCCAGTTTTTCCTATAAAGAAATGGGCAATGCACTTATTCCTAATGATTTCTTCTTGTCGGAGCCTGTACGTATGTAGCTAAAACCTTGTTCATATTTTGTGTTAGAATGTTGAAACGTGGTTTGATTTACAGCCTACTACACTCATGACACGTCAACCAACTTTTCGCCCAGATCGTCATTATGGTGAAATTTGTGTCATGCTTAAAAGCAAAACACCTCCAATGCGATCAAAATCGCAAGGAAATCCTACATTTCCTCCAGCTCCAATGCCGATGCCTCGTGTCGCTAGTTCAGCCTCTACAGATAATTTGTCGTCTCAAGTGCATAATCCACTTGCTGAATTGACTGCAGTTCGTGATAGCCATCAATCGATGCCAATGCCTGGTGAAACGTGGTATGTTATATCAGCTCATTGGGTTGAAGAGTGGCTTGTAACAACGTCCTTTACTTTAAAAATTTAATTACTTGTGTAGACATTCGTATCCAACAAAAAAAATAGCACAATTTACGCCCCTGGATCAATTCCCAACTCTGTGTTGATTGATGTTACTACCGTTGACAGTGGATTTATCCAAGTACGAAAGAATTTGGAGCTTCGCACGGATTTCCGGTATAAATTAATCATCATAATAGATCGCTAATAGTTTAATTAGATTAATTGACCCACAGAGTTGGGCTTTATATCGTGAATGGTATGGTGGTGGCCCAGTAATTACTGTGCAAATTCCTTCAGACTGCCGTAATGTTGGAAGATGGATGGCAAAGATACAACTTCACACAATTGCTGTTGTTCAACCAGGCGCTTAAGTCAGTTTATAATCGATTTTTATCTCATGAATGTTACAATGTGCTTAGTTGAATAATACAGTCTAATGACCATTTGTCTAAATTATCTTGAGGATCAACTGTTATCGCTGCCTTTCTACTATAATTACACTGCGTTTTATGGCTGGTATTCCAAGGGCCAGGCTGCGTTCTCGAGGGAGTGTTGATGGTGGATTATTATCACCAAAGTCTAGTGTTGTAGGAAGTCGATCGAGTGTATCTACACCATCCTTACCCAGTTTACCATCGATGATGGATCCAACTGATACCATGTTGTTGGGATCACTCAAAGCACGAAAGAAAAAGATTAAATTGTTGGTGAATCGACCACAAATTGCAGTTGATCCTGAATTTAATGGCGTGATTTATCAAAGTCGTATTAAACTACCTTTAGCATATAAACCTACAAACAACAAAGAACGATGGCTTATGGCTGCTGTTCGAACAGTTCATAATGCTGATGCTTTACTCAATACTACTAGTTTAAATAATGCTGGAAAAGCATATAAGCACATGCAAAATGGTGAAACTCGTCATCGATGTGCAGAATCACTCTATAAACTATCCAAACAACCGAATTCGGAGCTTATGATAATACAATCAGGAGCGATTCAGGTATTTATTAGTTGTTTGATATTGATAATTTCCATCCTTTTAGAATATTGCTGATTTAAACGATGTCGAAGATACTCGTTTAGCCCATTTTTGTGCTGCTACATTGGCCAACTTGACAGCAACACCTGCAGAAGAGGTATTTAATTTAAGAATTCGTCATTAACTTATCGAACATAGACTCTCAGTGCATTTGTCGCTAACAAAGGCATTTCTGTTTTATTGGAGACATCATGGTCACCTTCTTATGATGTTAAGTGTTTGTGTGCGTTAACTCTATGTCGTTTATCCAAAAGCGGTATTTACTACCTTATTGCACAATGCTTCACGGACTATATTAGGTCATTGAACTGTCTTCTATGTTATCTCTACCTCAAGTACAATTACAAAAACTATGTGTGCAAACACTTATCAATATGATATCTCATGGATGTGAATTTCCTGAAAAGTTTTTTGCTGGAGGTGGATCAAATGCTCATAATAACTTGGGTATTGTCTTGGCATTATCTCAGTTATCTCATGGCCAAAATCAAAGTAATTTCTACTTAGCAATTGTTCTTAATATTATGTAGGAATATTTACAGCCGAATGCATATTTAATATGAGTTTACAGCCATCGAGTGCTTCTGGTGCTGTTCGTGGAGGTGTTGGGGAACTTATGTATACGTTAATTCATGTTTCTCATGTTCATTTGCAGTAAAATTTATTTCAAAGTTATTTCTTATTAACGATAGGAATCGGTCTCATTTACAGACAATTCAGTCTATCCATGATATCGTGGTTCATGAAGATGAATTAACAATATCGAGGCTTATTTCCAAAGCTTTAGCCAACATTAGCAGGTATATTGATTTACAACTCCTTCTTGGGGCGTGGTGTACCAAAGCAACAATACATTTTCTAGCACTTTTTGAATCGATGCAAACAATGCATTCGGGTGCTTTTGAATTTGTCCTAGCACCATGCACTCGAGTTCTGGCAAACTTATCATCTAATGATGAGTATGTTCAACTCGCTTTAGTTGACAACGATGCACTTGTAAAGCGTACAGTGGATATTTTTCGATGGACTCAAAATCAATGTGTTGAAAGTTTACACAATTCAATGCGCACTTTGGCAAATTTGACAAGAAATGCCCATTGCACCAAAGTGTTAGTGAAAGCCAATATTCTCTCTATTATAAATTCTGTATGCTCTATTACTATAATATCTAAACTCTATTCATTTTAGGCACTCTTATTACCTCCTGCTGATCACATAGCATGGATGAAAGAAGATGCTATTGTTGCTCTTGTCAATATTGCATGTCATCAACTTATGCCTGAATCAAGTTTGAATTTGGATGCAGCTTTATCATTTTCTTTTCGTAGCCACAAAGAAGAAAAGGATTTTTGCTTTAGTGTTAGTAAAGCAGTTTGTTACTGGACATTTGATCCAAGGCTACGTACACTGCTTTTGGAAGACATTGATTTTGTCATGGAAGCACTTTTGTTTGGATTTTACTATATACCAACAACTGATGCTAACCCCGATCCATTTCATGCAGTTTGCGCACGAATAGCTGTGCCTTTGGATAACTTTGATGAACTTATAACTGGGGTAGAGGTAAGCTGCTAACAATAATGATATGCTTAAAATTTATAGTCACAACTACGATTTTTGGCTGCTATGAGTTACTGTGCAAGTGAAATACGTTCTATTCGACATGTTAAATCACTAGTGGATATTATAGCCACCTCAATGACACTCAGTGAATCAGCACCATGCAGCTGTGCAATAGAGTATTACTGTGCAGGTATTTTACTATGTTGTTGTAGTGATTTATTTGTGCCAAGGAATTTTGTTTGCTTTGTCCAGAACACTTTTGTGGCTCTACCATAACGAAGAAAGTGTCATTGAGTCTGAATGGGCTTCTGTGCTTTTAGCAGAAAATATGACCCAGGCCATTTACACCTTAAGGTATTTTAGTTAAATTGAAAATTGTAAATATTACTTCTAGTCGCTCAACACTTCGCACACCTACAAACTCTCCACGTGATACAACTTATTCTATAGGAACTCAAGCTTATTGTGCAACCACATTATACCACATTTGTGCTTCTAAGCATACCAATTCACAGGCTCTAGCTGGTAAATATATGCTCTAACTCCACTACTATATTTCAAAATAATAGTTCTTGTCGCGGCATGCAAAGAAAGTGAAGATTCTGCTACGTTAATGGCATGTGCCTCCACTTTTGCAATAGTATCGTTTACTGATAGTGGACGTCAACTTCTTTTAAATACTCAAGGACTTGCTCATGCTCTTAATAAATTGGGTCGCACTTCTGTTTGCCAACAACATGCTGCGATTGCAGCATGCAATGTTGCTATAGCTGGGTAAGTACTTAATACCCCAATTGCCTATTTAATTACATTAGATGTATTTGGAATACCCAAGAACTTAAAGATTTTGTTGTTGTTGCTCTATTGCGATCTAATTCAAGTGATGCAATCCAAGTACACGCCAAAACACTTTACAATCTGCTTTCACACCCTACTTCCAGAGTATTCATTAGCTTAAACCTCTCTATTAAATATTGCATTGTAGCTCCAAGTAATTGAACAAGGTGTGCTCTATTCCTTTTTAAAGCTAACCCAGCTCCAAACGAACGGATTAAATGGGTTAGAAGAAACTTTGTCCTTGTGTTTACATGCACTTTTCAACCTCAGTGATAATCCAAATCACCATGAAACACTTTTAAAACTCGGTGTCACTCCTTTTCTTTTTACAGGAGTAAGTGGACGACGTAAGCGAATGCTGCATTATCTAAATCCAGATAGTCGACGGTAAATATTTATCAAGTAATGTTGATTAACCATTACGATAGATATACTGTAGGTCTTTTATGCAATTTGAGCTCTCGTCAAGCAAATCATAAAGAACTAATTCAAAATGGCCAAGTGATAGAACTACTCAGTGCACTTTGTGATGGTGACATTGAAACACGAGCTAGTGGAGCTATGACACTACGAAATTTAACTCTTTATTTGCCAAGTGCTGAAGTGGTAGAGTTCGAGTATATTGTTTTTCTTATCTTGATTCATTAGATGTGTTCTCGTAATGCCTTGAGCTTGATGCTTATATTCATGAGCTCAAACAACGACACTGTTAGACAACTAGCAGCTCAAGCATTGGGTAATTGCTCACTTGTCACGGAACAAGTGCATATATTTCAACAACTTAATGTTGTTCATGCCCTTTTAAATGTACTCGAGTCGCATTCCTTAGAAGAAGACACGGCTGCAGCAATATTAAAAACACTACATAACCTTGCTCTTGACGACACCCTTGCACTACACTTGGTGCAAACTAAAGTAAGTCTATATACTATTATCTGAGCTAACTTGATGAATTAGATTATTGCTCGGTGGAATAAACTACAGAGTATTTGGTTATCACTTCAATTAAGTGAGTTAGCTTCAGCAACTTGTTGCATATTAAGCAAAAAACAAGGATGTCTGCCACTTCTAGCAGCACAACAAACTGCCAAGTTTTGTACGCTTTTATCTGAAATTCCAAAGACAAGCGATGCACTTATTACAAATTGTTTGCACTGCTTAGCCTCTTTGTCAACTCACGTTGTAAGTCATCACTTATTGTTTGAAGAGCGCATAATTGCCACTGTTGAAAGTTTTCTGGCATTGCCACACTGTAGTTCTGGAGATTTGTTTTTAAGTGCCGCAGTCATCTTTCGCAATATGACACTTAGTACACTCCAATTTGATATTTTGCACCCCAATTTAAATAGTTCCAATGCATCTTCCCAGCTTATGCATGGTTTGAGGTGGTTGATTACAAAATTGGACGAATTTAAAAAAGATCAGCAGTACATTCGAATGTGCACAGAAGTTTGTGTAGTTTTGGCAAATTTATCTAAATTACAACGACTACGAAATGGTTTAATCGAACAAGGCGCACTGAAGTTGCTTTTAAGTATTCACAGTCAGTTTATGAACCAGGTATTATACTACTTGAAATATTTATTAACATATTTACAAAGACACCAACACAAAGTTTTATCCAGCAGTGCTGTACTGTGACTTTACATCGATTAGCTGCAGAGGAAAGTGCTACAATGGAGCCTGGGTTAATTGAAGCTTTACTTTCTGGACTAGAGCATACTGATAGCCATATTCATGAGGTAATACACAATGAACTAAATCAGACTAACTTTTTATAGGGACAACGCGAAGAAAGTAAAGTATCAACATTAGACTTTATATTACCCAATTACTTGAGTACATCACAAGGACTTTGTCGGCAATCATACCGCCAAGTGAGGTACAAATATTTACTATGGACTATAATTTACATTGTTAGATGGGTGAATTATATTGTTCAGGCACTCAATGCAGCAAGTGCTACTTGGGAATTAATTGCTCAAGTGATGCCAATGAATCGAATTCGAGGACCCCTTCCTGCACTACAAGATGCCAAAGATGATTCTGGTTCATTTTTAGAAGTGGAAAAAGACAATTTTAAAATCCTTGGCGTAGACGTGGACAAAAAAGATGTTGATTCTCCAGTTGTAATTGACCCACTTCCTTCACATGATGACTCTAAAGTACACACCAAACCATTTGATCGTCAAATGAAAACTACACGACGAAATAGTAGAAAAAATGTGCTCATGATGACAACTTTACCGAATATAGACCGGGAAATTAACTAATTTATCAAACAAAATTTATTCACAAATTAAAGCGGTCGGAGGATCTGAACATGAATATTTGTCGATCGGTATGTTGAGTCCAAGTTTTCATAAGGTACCATGTCAATGGTATAAGTTTTTTTCATATTTTCAAGAAAGTGACTGCCTTGGTTTCCAGCAAAACGAGCTTCGTATGCTGAAATAACTTGAGTTTTAGCGTGTGATAAGTCTTCAATTGTCTTCATCAAAGCTGTTGAGAGTTCTTCATCCCCATAGATTAAATCCGAACATAAAATAACATCAAAACTTCCAAGTCCCGTTGGTGATCCCCACATTAAAGCTTGAGCACGTACAATTGTTTCAACCTTGTTGTACTCTATATTTTTTTCAATCCAAGGAATAGCAACTTCCTACATCAAACTTCATGCAAAATTTACATAGTTGTTTTTTACCATATCAGTTAAAACAACTTGATTAGCACCAAGCAATGCACACGAAAGACCAGGTACTCCAATACCACACCCTAATTCAATCACACGTTTATTCACAAAATAATCCTAAGTAATACAACATTATGATATCAAACTTAAATAAACAGCAAATACCTTTGAGAAATACATCTCATTTGTAAGAAATCTTGAGAGAACCAATGCACAATCCCATACACGACGTTGCTGTCCAAGTTGTTCTTGGAATCGAACAGTAGATTCTGTAGTCAATTTAAGTTCACCAGAAGTCAAACCAACACGATCTCGATGAGATAATCCCCAAGTACGAGCTGCAATATTATCAGCATACGCTTTAGCATTTAAATGCTTTTGAGCATTGTCTTGAGCATCAAATAAATCATGATCTGAATCGGAATTATCGTCTTCAGAGTCCGAGTGTACAATTCCAAGCCACTTGTGCATTCTAGACGAATGGTTCAAAATGTGAGTAATAGTTGCACTTTTGACTACTGACAAGATACTGTAATTCTTAAATGTATGCATGAAATATATATGACCTTAAGAAGTATTTCACGAGAATGGTTCAGCAGGTTTCTAATCTAAACCCTCAAGATTGGACGCACAGCAGCATCGATTCTTGTTAGAAAGACTCCAATGCAAAGTTATGGCCCAAAATACGAAATGTCATTGTGAAATCGCTACTATTTTGATGAGTATTATCATACTTACACCAAATGCAATACGGCCACACAACTCGACGAAAAGGGCCTTATACCATAGTTGAACGAGGAGTTGTTTCGATTGATGATATCACAGCCATTTATGCAACACAGTAAGGTAGTAAAAATGAATTGATGGCCCATCAAATTGCTCAATATTAAATATACCATAATTTGTGGGACAACAACGTTTTACCCGATTTATACTTAGTCTGAGCACTGTATAGCAATTTAGGATAAATCATATCTATTATCTTGGCCCATCATTGCCTTTTACTCTAAAATAAGATGATGTCGATACTGTTTGACCGATGAGTGGACCAATATGAACCGAAAACAGTGATCAATATCAACAAACATAACAAATAGTGAACTTGCTTAATGGATTCATATAAACTTCTACCTCGGAGGATGTAGAAAAGTACAGTACTGCGTTGAACTCAATCATGTTCTGGACTTTAAGCGTTGTCGGTCACCACAGTACAGTTGATGACTTTATTATTGTTTTTTGAGTAAGAGATTGACGCAGTGGAAGCTTGATACAAATGAAAGATTTGCTATCCATTCAATGTCATGAAAAATAATTAATAAATGCGGTACCTGTGACGATAAGCTATTTGAAGCGTAGTGTTCCAAAATTTATCTCTGAAATGGGTTTACTATCATCACTAGCTTAGCGTTCTCACTATCCTCTGTTTTCATGATGAATACTTTCGGAAGGTTTTCATTCTTTTCTATAACTATTTTTCCATGTCATTCAGTTGGCGACGCTATTACAATCTCTTTTCCATCACTCACTTCCGTCGCATTTTGTTTGCTGTCATGTATTAATATGGGACCCATTATCAATTGACTCTTTGCATCGATCCCTTTATTTGCTCACCGATGGTACAATTCAAGCACCAAAGTTACTATCAAGAATATATGAACATGAGTTTTGAGTTTGCTGCAAGTTGCAGCATCCTGGTGATGTACCCTAAATACCACCGGTGCCATCTACCCTAAATCACTCGTTCAGTCTGCCATTCAGTGTGGAATCAACAGTTTACAATGACCATCAACAGTTTAGCCAAGTGGTCTTGACAAGTTTTTAAATACAATGTGGAGCTACTAAAGTTGATGTAGATCTGGATGATGAATTTGTATCTATAGTACCGGCATCATAGTTTGAGAAGTTAGTATGTGACACCATTGATGAGCCAAATCACCCATGTATTGTACACCAAGCAAAAACAACTTAATATCATTCATTGTTATAACAACTTGTACAAGAAACGTTAGTTATTAATACTTCATATTCTGGTTTATTTGATTGCAATGAACAATGGAATTGGGAAGCAAGGTAGATGGTAATTGAGCTTTGAAATTGTAATTGGTATCATTAGATCATTAAACAGTCACTTCGTCGTCCCCAATCCGCGAAAACAAAATCACGACAAAGGATTGGTTTGAGTGACTTGTTAGTTAAATTGACTTGGATTATAGACCAAACAATTGAAAAAGACACAACGAAATCACATTTAAAGCTTGCAATTATTCAACATATTTTACAGAGAGAGCAATGTATTACAGAACTATTGGAAACAGTACAAAATCATGCCATTGACACAACGTTGTTGATGTCTTTTTTACCATTGTTAAGACTTTGTACACTTGCTGTGGTGGAATCCATTGCTTCGTGGAAACGAATTGCACGGGACCGTAGCTTTCTGTGGCAAGGAACTAATTATTTGCTCAAGGTACAAGGAATTATGAATTCTTAAACTAAAGTTGACTAGCTACGAACAGACACTGATTTTTTGGATGAACTTTTAGCTGATAGTATTATTGGTATTTCAAGTTTGATTTGCAATCCATTCTTTTCATCAATAAATCTGACAGCACCACAGCTTACATTAATTGTTTGCAGTGACCAGCCAAAAGAAGAAGCAATAAGTTGTATTGCACGTCGAATTCGTTTTGGTGAGGTATATTTCTCTACTTGTTTGAAGGTTCCTCAATTTGTTGCAGGGGCCAGCTGAAGTTAGTTTCGAGCTAGCTACACGTGTAGTTCATGCAATGGTTCATATTGTTCGAGAAGAAATGCTTATAGATCCTACAATTAAAGCTCCAGAGCAGCCAATACTTAAAGCATTTCCAGAAATTGAGCAGAAAAAAATACTGCAGACACCCCAGGAAAAAGCTAAAAGCAAACCCAAATCAACTAGAACAATATCAGCTCCATCAGTCAAGTTGGAAAAAACTAGTCTTGATGAAAACAAACTGGATCTACAACACATTTTTGATCTTTGTAGCGATGTGACCACAGCAGCAAGTAATTTACAATCACAGCTACGAGTATTAGATGATGCAACAGCCTTGAAAACTTGTAAACAGAACGGGTTTGAATCAACGTTTAAGCAGAATGCATTTGATATCACGTGCGTACAAAGTCCTTTTGAATCCAAAAGCAAACTTAATACATTTGAGTCCACACGAATACAAAGCAGAATGGAATCACCGTCACCTAAACAGAACAAACCAGAATCAACATCATTAAAGACCAAGTTGCAGCCACCAAACTCTTTTATTGTAGAGGAAAAGTCAAACAGTAATGAAGCTTCAGCTGCAGATTTGGTGGATATTATCGGCGATATTGACTTGCTTCGGTCTTTATCAGGACGATTGCAGACATTAAGAGCACTGGAAGCTGAGGACGAAGCAAATACCGAGTGCTGGGCAATTCCTGAATCAAGTGCAAAGCTGGTAGAAGTAGAACCTATACCAATGGCTAAAGTAAGAAAGCCAAAGAAATCATCACCAAAAAGATCAAAATCTCAAAGTAAATTACCATCACGTCGGCAGCTAGAAGCAATTAGTCCTTCAAAAACTGCACTAGTACCTCGACTTTCATTGTCAGAAAGTAACTTAATTATACATGCCAAATCCAAATCACCACCACCACGAAGACGAAGTTTAGATCATCGGCGTTGGTGTCTTTTACAGCATCACCATGCAGTTGCTTCTAAACTTCAGCAATGGTGGCGAAATACACTTCCAGTTAAGCAAAGTTGGCGACGACAAACACTTATTGAAAATAATGCAGCAACGACTTTATCAACCTTTTGGAAACGAAAGAGTCGACATATAAAGCGTGATAGAGCAGCATCAAGTATACAATTACCTTGGTTAAGATATTTGGATAGAAGGCGAGTCCAATCCATTGCTATTCAAAATATTGTGACTGATTGTGTCTCATCGGCACTTGATCGTCACATTCTAGTTAAACAGGCTTCAAAGACAATTTCTCGATGGATTCTTCGATGTCACTCAACATACTCCCAAACGATCAACACAACAGCAATTGAATCTCAACCAGAACCAGTACCACACACTGCAGAAGACACCACACAATTTTACTTGGCTGAAGATTTTGAGCCTTCACAGACAAGCGAAAATGATGCCAATACCTCACATGCCCTAAAACTCACATATTTCATCGAGTGGTTGACAAATTCATTACGCCAAGTCCAGTATCGCAGTATTTCGAAACGAGCAACCCATCGACGAATTCAAAATGCTTTTGTACTTTGGTATTCAGGATCACGCAATTCCCAGCGTCTTCGAAGGGCATTTATTGCTTGGAAAACACAAGCTGCCGAAGAAAAAACTAAACGAACCCAGCTACGAATAGAGTTTGCACAAGATGCTAAAGCTTGGAAAAAATTGAAGTCTGGAATGACAAAAAAACGATGGAGTAAAGCTATTCAAGAAAGTCTTAATCGAGCACCAGATTAGGCAAATAGAAGTAATATATATATAAACTTAGCTGCTCTGCATGCGACTTCCAAGAGCTGGCTTTATAGTGCTGTCGTTTGTACGATCGGCCAATTTCCCATTAGGATATCGATGTTCATAAAAGCACTTGTTTCCAAATGGACATTTACCACTATCAAATTAATTATTGCAAACAATGATTGAATTTTATCATACCGTCCTAAGTTGAAGTGTCGACATGGTATTTGTGCCATATTTGCCTATGCATTATTCAAATTACAAATTTCAAAATTATTCTTACCTTGTAATCATCAATGATCTTTTTCTTTCGCAATGGATCTGTGACTAATCGATTGCAAGGAACTACAAACGGTGCATCAGCTTTACAAACGGGACATTCTCGTAGCTAATCTCAAATTAATTTCAAACACTTTATCATCATAAAATTTACCACATCTTTGCCTTTTTCTCGAACACATTTCAAGCAAAATGCATGGTAACAATTTGGCAATAAACCAAATCGTTCACCTGCTCTTAGAACCAAATCCATACAAATATTACATTCAATATCTTGTGAAGCGTGTAATTCCTACAAAGTTCATCAATAAAAACCCATAAAAACTCATTTACTTTTTCCATCAATTGGCCTTCATCAGGTGATAATCCTTTGGCATGGGAATATACACACGCATTACCAAATCGACATGCTCCTTGCATATGAAATTTGCATTGTTTTCTACCAAAATCCATGAGCATTTTTGATAGCTTATTATTCTTACGGTGGCACAGCAGGTACAATATCCGAGTATTCGGAAGCAGCTTTACTTTGTACAAGTGATTCTTGGTCATCATCTTCATCAATTTGGTTGTTAGTTTTGGCCAAATTAACCATTTTTTCCTCCAATTCATCCAATTGCATTTGAAAACTCTCTAGCCTTGGTTCTATAGCTTCTGGGGCTTCATGCTCAACGTATGACAAGTCTGTTTCTTCATCATAATCCCTTCTGGCCAAATTTGCAATTGTCAATGGGTCTAAAATCTCAACTTGGAACTCAACGCCATTGATTTCACCCGTCACAATACGATTCGAGTCACTTGTAGTCACATTGTTGGATTTCATCGCTTCAGAGCTACCTATGTCCGATTTCGAGTGCTCAAAGCGGCAATTTTCGCCCATCGAGCACGAACCATGGCCATAGTACTTGCAAGGCCGCTTAGTATGTTCAAAGCGACAGTTCTGGCCCTTGGTACATTGATTTTGTTGGTAGAATGTGCATAAAGCTCGCTTCGAGTCGGTGCGACGTAGAGCCATGGAATCGATCGCTGGAAAACTTTTATTTGATGATTGGGTGGGGGGACCCCCATGAAAAAACGCGGGAAAAACAATTTGTTTGGAGATTGCAAAGATGATGTTGTTGATGAATTTGATAAAGCATTCGTGGGATTTATAGAAATGGTAGTACAAAGTGTGGTGTTGATGGGTAGAGAGATACTGTAGGATATAAAAATGGTCTTTTTTAGCCTCTTTTTGATGTAAAAACTATAAGAAAATGATCTTTAAGATGTCGAGATTCACAATTAGATTAAGTGAATTGATGTGTGGATTTTGAATCAAAAGAAAGTTTATAGGTGAAGGAAGTGGATGTGGGACTCATTTGAATTCCCATGAAAATTAATTTCAGATCTGGTATGATTACAGTCAATTACAGATCTGGTACGATGCGAAAAAACTACATTTTTGAACAAATCACTATAGGAAAATACAATGTGTGTGTGTTTTAAGCAACAATATGTACAAACTAGCGTTTGTAGCCATTAAATTTTATATTTAAAAAGTAATAAATGTATTGTACTAATCACTTTCAAAAAAAGAGTTGAAAGCTTCAATGAAAAATGCATTGGCAATTGCTCAAGTTTTTCTATTTGCATATATAAACTTGATATATCGTGATACTTTTGATTTACGTACACATTGTTTGGAAATTGTTTGAGGAGTAGCTATTTGAATAGAAATGCAAATCCCACTGTAAATTTCAGACAATTGCCACCCATTTTAAATTTTGCAGGGAAAAGATGAATGCGATTTTTCAAAGTAAAGAAAATTTAGAAATGATTGTACGTGGTGCACAATTCTTGTGTGGTGTTATTATATTTGCTACAAGTACGTCAATTACAGGAATTGGTAGTGGTGATTTTGCTTTTTTGATTTCGTACAATATTGTTTTGTATGCGATTTTGTATACGGTATTTGTGCTTAAAACCCGTCAAATTGATATGAAATTGACAATTAAAGCAAGTATTGATGCCATTTTAACACTTTTGCTCTTTATTGCTGCTATTTGGCTTGTGTCTAGTCGTACATTTACATATTGTCAATTTACGAGTTGTGCAGCTGCTTATGCGTGTGCTGTGTTTTTGTTTGCTGGAACTTTTATTCAAGGCTCTTCAGTGTATTTAACATACATTGAAATGACTCGTGAGGAAGATGACCATGAAGCTGTAGTAAGCCCCACAGCTTAAAAAAATATAATCATCAATCTTTATGATTCATTAGTTTTGAAGTGGATAAAATTGTGTTGGTAAACTTTGCTCACTACTCCTTTAGAATTACTTTTTAGAAATGAGAGAGTATTCAAGCAACTAATAATTACCACATTCAAACAAGTCTCGAGTCGGTATAAAGATTTCATAATACAGATAGGATAAAATAGCAAAAAATGTATTAAAAACATTTAGAGTGCAATCGTAGCTCGACGTGGAGAAAGAGTTTTCAAAACTTCATCAAAACACACTGTTTTGCCTTTGGTTCTGTATTCAAGCAAAACCAAAGTGTGAAATTTGTGTCGAGAAAACTTAAACCCATAGTTTTTAAGCACTTCACGTAATCTTTCAACATCAATATAACCATCTTTTTGGTGCTCATCATTTCGATCAATTTTTTCCAATTCTTCACGAATATGCTTAATTTCTTTGCCTTTATCTAATAAGAAAGCGTTAATTTGTGTGACCATTGCATTTTTCATTTCTTCCACTTCATTCAAATGTTCAATAACAGCAGACAATTTATGTCGCTCAACTTTCCAAGTGCCACTAAGGATAGCAAATCGATGGAGCAAATGTGGAGCAAAAAAGAAAGTATTAATAAGAAGTGGGATGGCGAGAGCAATTGCCTTTGGGATATCTGAAGGACTAATGCTTGGGAAGACACACGACATTAACATCCCATAGTACAATCCATTGAGGATAAGAAAATTTTGAAGACAAAATTGTACCAATTTACGAGGAAATGGCAATGGCAATTTCAAACTCTTCATCTTTTCTTTATAAATGTCGACTTTATCTTGTTCGTCAGTAGTGGTGTTATTGTTCAAATTCATTTTACGCGCTGACGATGTCACCATTTGGATGAAAAGACTATTCTTGGCAAGTCCAGTATACACTTTTTGATTTTTGCCAATTTCTTCAGCTCTTTTTTGCATGATTTCAATAGCTGCATCCACTGTAATTTCAGCTTCGTCATTTTCGCTTTGTTTAATAACAAGTAGTGCACTCATTAACTCGTCTTCTTTGGTGGCCAAGTAATTTTCAGGTTGATATACGTCCTCATTGGAAAGAAATGCTTTGATGGCATGTTTGATCACTGCATTATTCAAAACACGAAGATAAATGGACATAGCCAACATTCCCAATGTCAGTAATCCAACAAATAAAGCAAATACCCAAATACGTTGGACATAAAGTTGGTCATCTGGTGCAGTAATTACTGTAGCATTGCCTTTAGCTTTATGATAAGCACTATTTTGCTGTAATTCTCCCGTAAATGCAAAAAAAGTTGTGAATAAAATCAATAACATAGCCCAACCTAAAATATCAACTTCAATCAAATCCACAATATGACTATCTTGGATTTCTCGTAAATATTTAGCAAACGAAAAAATGGATGGAAGCTCATACGTCTTATGAAAGAAAGCATCCATGAGTTTATTTTCCATCAATACACGCATTTTGGATCGAGTACGATATTTCTTAAACCATAAAGCTTTATTAACTTCCATCGCTTCTTCTTGAGTTTTAGCCATAGTCACCAATGCATGAGCTTTAGTAATTGTTAAATCATCAATTTCTGCATTAGCTTCACGTAAACGTACAAAAATCACAAGAGATTGTAAAACCAAAGCAACAGCCACAAAAAAGAGCAACATATCAGCAGCATCGAGTGAATAATATTGGACGCCACCATATTCGATGATATTGAAATAGCAAACAAATTTCACAAGAAGATAAATGAGACCAACAACCATGAGTTCTAATAATTCCATGAGATATATCAAATTATTATTTGTACATACCTCCAGTCACTTTATTCAGCATTTCATGATATTTGTGATATTTTTTGCAAAAATGATCAAGTTTATGAAGTCCTGCTTCTAGCACCACAACAAAAATAATAAGCAATAAAGTACTTAAAAGCACACGCTCAATTGTTAGCTTATCAGTCGAAGTGGCTGCAAGAAATCGTTCGACCATTGTTCCTACCACTTGAAAAATGACGAGTGGCAATTCTTTGCCAAGCGGTAGAGAGATCAAATCCCTATCACAATCCATACAAACATATACACTCAAAACTAGTGTCTGGAAACTCTCACGATTTTTTATACTCACTCTCAACAAGTTTTGGAGCTCTCAATTTCTCTCAATTTGAGAGTTAAATTAGTATATTGTAGTTTACTATATGATACTATAACCAAGTTAAAAAATATACTTGATGTAAGTATTGATCAACATACTCATGAGATACAATCGACTAATCAGTCCAGTCTTTATATTACCATTTGAAATAAATAATGGAGTAGATACACTACTTGTAAAACTACTTGTATTTTTCGTACTTGAGTCTAAACAAAGCAAGTTGAATTTTATCAAACAAAAGTGTCGAATCGCAAGGGTACAATGATATTGACTTTATAGGGTGGTAAGATAACAAAAACAATTGAAAATTCTGGCTTGTCTAATGTGGTTTAATTGAAAACATTTAAATATCAACGTATCAAATACTACATGATTCCTACCAGCCTTCAGCTGCAATTAATTATTCTTCGTCTCCATCATTTGCAGTGTCCTGTTTAATGGAAGTACCATCGATATTTCTGTTTTTAAGAACACAGTGGTATAAGCATCCATCACATTGTTTTCACGAGAAAGTCCTTCTCCACCATAAATCAATTTTTCAAGCAGCTTTTTCATTTTGGGTAGATGAGAAGCAGCAGGGATTGCAAAGTTGATTTTCCATGAGTACAAAGATTCTGTAGTTTACGAGTCTCTCCTTGGACTTCAAGCATAATATTTAAAATATGTTAACTGTGTTGTCGAAAATGCATTCAAAGAATGAGAAGATTTTCAATATATCCACTTGCATGATTTAGAACAGTAGTGATAATCTAACTAGCAATGAATGTTACTTAAAGTTTAGAAAAACACTGTGCCACTTTGAAATCTTTCGCTTAACCCAACGAGAAATTTAAAATAAAGTTTTGCTTGTTGCTAACAATGGATTGAAAGAATAGATTGATTACATTTAGAAAACCAGTAGAAATTTCACTCTAACATGCAAACAGACCATTAAGTCTTGAGTTATTGAATTGTGAACATTGGATGCAGAAACTGTGAATGCGCTCAGTTTTCTTCACGGCAATTTGCAAGAAAAGAATTTACGTTGATAATTACATTTTTAATATATTTGCATTTACCTGACAATAAATGTTGGTACTGGTGAGGTTTGAAGCCAAGACCATACATAAGCTTTCATATCAATTTTATTCTCTCATGAGCTCTCACGAATCTATTCTCTCAAAGAGAGCTTATGAGAAGAGAGTTTCCCAACACAAATTGAGATACAAAATCACATTGTAATTTCGGCGAGAAATAATTTCCATCTTTATAGACCGACAAAATTACAGTTTATTTAGGCTATATTCAGTCAAATATTTGATATAATAGAAATTTTTGAATCTATTGGAAAACCAGCAAGAAGGCCAAGGAATCATTCATCTGAACACTACTACTATACGAACTTGGTTCTCAAACGTATTTTTAGTCTTTTCTATCGGAAATTACAAACTTATAATAAATTTTCATAAATTTCAAAGGTAAATTCATAAATTTGAATGGAAAATATCAAATTTGTACATCAAAACATCAAAATGCTTGTATTAATTGCATTAAACTTAACTTTGAAAGCTTGCATGAGAAGCTAAGACTGTACCAGTACGAGGTACAAGTGCATCCAAAAGTTGTTCAAATTTGACTGTTGTGCCTTTTGTTTCATATTTGAGTAGGACCAAAGTGTGAAATTTATGTCTTGAAAGTTTAAATCCAAATTTGATAAGAGTTTGTCGTAGTGCCTCAATATCAATAAAACCATCAACATTGCCATCTTCAGAATCAATTTTATTCATATCTTCACGGATGCTGTTTAATTTTAGTCGATTGTCAACGATATGAGTTTGAATTTGCTGTACCATTGTATCATTGAGTTCCTCGACTTCTCGGATATGATCAATGACAGCAGATAACTTTTTTGGATCAACTTTCCAAGTACCAT